>JAHWFP010157544.1:43225-65354 GCA_023313725.1 Lithobius niger | reverse complement strand
CCGAATGTGAGACACCTTGTGGGGAGGGACTTGAGTGAGCAGTTAGAGCGGTGTTGGAGAGCTAGTAGCAGCAGGAAGGGCCCACTACCTTCTAAAGACAGCATGAATGGTCCACTACCTTGTAAATACAGGTTACGTGTTCTGCCAAATTCAAATTCTGGCTAACAGCAAGAATGTGACCAGGATCCAAATTTACCTTTGAAGTGTCTGATAATGACAGTAGCATTGCTGTCGAAAATTAGCAAGACTCTGTGAGTGTCTTATGTACGAAATTGTGCGATGATGGAAGAAAATTGTGGTTTTAAAATTATTGAAATGTTTCATAGTACTGGTAATGATGTTTTTACCTATATATTCTCCTACCTTGGTATCTGTTCTCAAAGATGCAACAACAACAAAAAATAAAAACTGACTACTACACTTTTACAAAAGTTACATAAGCAATTATTTATTAGTTACAAGATATAAACAATATTCACTAAATACAACATTATGTTCAATGATTTTATGATTAATTGCAAAATCCACTTGTTGGTAATAATACGAGTAGAGCATAATACGCAGAAATACTAAGTAACTTTTTAACTGTTCAAATTTAGCAATTCAGGAAGTGATTACGTAAGAAGTCCTTCTGATTAAGTGCCACACGTGTGTATACCCTATAAATTATTGCTACTTCCCATTATTTTAAAATAATTGCGAGTATAATAAATAATAAAGATGGAATAAAATGTCAATAAAACTGAAGCATAATAATTGTTAATTGTTGGAAACAAGTGGACCTTAAGCATGGAATGGATATCTTGAATATTTAGTTGTCAACTTACTTTCTGTTTGTAATTTTTTATACCTTATTAAAAACAATAGGTTTATTTAAAATGAACAAACACTTATTCAAAGCCCTCATTACATTAAAGCCTCAAAGCAAACTTTTTTTTTAAAACGAATCATCAACCATAATCTAAATTATGGTACAATTAGACATGCTTTGCACCTATGCTAAAAAAAAATAAAAAAATAAAAAAAATCTAGGACACAACCACATAGATTTATTCGAAACCAGTGTCTACTAGTAATTAAAACAAAAAGACAAATCATAGTTTTGTTACAAATATACATCAGCTGAAAAATTGCATTTGGAGTGTATCTTGTGTCAACTTATTTCATATTTATAATCACGTGTAGATAGGGTTACTTTCACAAATAAATAATTTGCCTCCACATTGCATTTCTTAAAACGCTCAAAATAAAAGGAAAATATTGAAGTTAAGCTGGCAATGGCAAAATTACCCACGCACCCAAAATTAGCATTCTATAACCTGTTTTAGCTCTAAATACTCTTTATTTGTACTTTGGTCGAACTTTATTCACCAAACTCATTTAAAAAAAAAAAAGCAATACGGCCATTTAAAAAAGGAAAGTTGTTTCTCGGGCGAAAAAAAAATTTTTTCCGTGCGGGTGGGTGGGCGGTTTCTTTTTTTACATTTTTTTTTTTAGCCACACCAACAAAAATAATTGCTGTAGTTAAGAGTAATAATAGATAGTAGTAATAATAAGAGTAATAATGATAAACTCTGATCCCGATTGTTGGTGTGGTGCTCGTGATGGTTTTTTTTTTGTCCGGTATCTCGTAATCGTATTTTATTGCAAGCGCTGCGGTAAATAGCAAGGAAAATGAAAAAAAAAAAGGTCCGTGCGGCGTCTTTTAGGCGGTGCGGCGATGCCTGAGATACAACTTTTTTTTTTTAATGGCCTAATTTACCAGCAGGTGTAAATTGTTACGTTAGTCATGGCCTAAAAAAATCTGACCAAACAGATCCAACAACAAATAATGGCGTCTGGGCACAGGCAAGATAGTTCTCACACGCAAATAGCAAATGCCGAGAACCAAAACCCTATATTCCTTGGATTTAAACAATAAATGCTGTTGTACGTTTACACAACAGCAAGACAACAATGTGAGATTTGAAAACCCTTACCCGTTTACAAAATCTGGAAACCATCTGTAGTGGAGGTGCTCAGGTAAAAATATCACCGATTGAGTGATTTAGTTACATATTTTTTGAGTAGTTTTAAAATGTTCACATAACATTAGTCCAACAAGACTACAGCATGAGTCATCATGGAATGAGAAATGAAAATATGTTGTCGGTGTTACTATGTAATAAAAATATACTATATTAACAACAATAGTTCCTGAAGGTTCATAGAAGCAATTTGCATCCATGACATAACATTTCTAAACTACATAAACAAGCTAAACCTATCAGTTATGACAAGAGCATTGTTTCCTATGTGCTGCACTACATAAACAATTATGAAAATATCACTCACTTTGTGTGCAACACTGTTCTCTACATTTATTCCAACTTTATGGAATGTGAAAATTGACATAATAAAAGAATGACAAAGATTTGATAAAACTGCATAATAAAACTGGAATGAAAGCAGGAATAAAAAAGACGAGATAAAACGCTGAAGGGTATATTCAACATTCGAATTAAAATATTCAGCAATTTTTGTTCTGAAACTATTTTGTAAGTTTGGTTTTCAATTAAATAATAATTGTGAACGCCTGCCTGGTTATTCCTTCGACAAACTACTCTCCGAGTGTGACGTCTTCAATACTCTCCGAGTCACACGTTACTCCCTTCTAGCTGTAACAACACACGCAAGACAAGAGAATTGCAGCGCCACCACCAAAGAAGACAGAAATTAACGTACGTCGGTTGCGCTTTCAGAAAAACATTTGGTTTTGAGTGTCCGGCCATGCGCAAATACATTTTTGTTTTGAAATGGTGTGATACTGCTAGTAGTCCTGTTCTAGTGAGAGCGGTTACTGTGGTGGCTGATGTCAGTTTTCGTCCCTCACAAAGTAGTTTGCCAACGGCTATTTACACGATACTTAACCCTAGACGCAGAAAAAATCTGAAAATATCGAGCACGAGTCTACCTTACTTTTTCATTGCAGAAAAAAGTCCTACTATCACCTAAAGCAATGAAAAAAATTGGGACAGTAATGAATCAAATTCTTAAAGTATGAACTATTTTAACTATTTTAATAATTCATCATATTATTTATTATTTCTAAAGGTCTAACATATCTTATTTATTAAAACGGCTTCAATTATTTTATAACAGTGAATTAAATCACTACTTACAAAGGAAGACATGACTATTATAAGTGTTAATTAATATACTTTAAAGTTGATAATCAATAAATTACACACATTTCATCAACAAGTAGTGAGTAGCTGTATGAAGGCTGGAAATTTGCCGTTATTGAAGCTACGAACAATACAACAGGAATGTTTTTCTAAAACAACGGGTTGCATTTCCAAAGAATTTTATTATTTTTGGGGCCGTAATAATCCCCGTTGAGCAGAGACATTGCATCTGTGTTCAACTCATGTTGCAACAATAACAAGAAACATGTCATAAACTGTAGCCACTGTTCAAACACTGCATCATTGTATGGATGTCGCAAACTATCGAAGTATTAAGTTTTTGAAAATGAAATGATTTTTGTACTGATATTGGTCACTATTTCAGAAAATAAATTAATTTTTATTTTAAATTCATCGTCTCGTTTTCATGCAATACGCTATACGCCTGCGTTACGTAAGGCTGTAAGCCAATTAAAAGAAGGAAGATTGTTCTCAAGCCCTGCAAGCATAGATTTTTTGACAAGCATTAAAAAGCTTGGCACAGCTTAAATTTTCAGTTCCCGTAGTCTGCAATCTCCTTATTGTTTCGCACTGCGTGAGTAAATACAACACATTCTTACCGATAACGAAATATAGGTTTGTTCCAGTTGCAAAAACTGTCAAAGGTTTTACACATTCTATACAAAAAAAATATATCCACATGGGTAAATTCAACTCCAATAATCAAATCAATAAACTTTACCTTTGGCCAGCCCCAATTTTTCAGAACGAAGGCTCGACAAGCACATTTTTTTTCATGTCGCCTAATAATCGTAGTGGAGTAAAAAAAGATGATCAATTTGTCTTCAGAACAACAGCTCAAAATCAAAGAAAATTTTGAAACAGCACAAATGCTGCTATGAGAAACTTTGCTCCACATTTATACACTCACCACAATACACTTGCATCAATGGCTCGTAACACGTATGTAATGTGTAATGTACGTATTTGTACAGTATAATTATTACGATTTTGTTTCTACAACAAACTGAGACAAGTAGCTCATATTGGCGGAAGTAGTTGTCTTGGAAGATGAGGTGAACAAGCATTTATGACATTGAAAGGGTGCCTGCTCCTTGACCATACCCGTATCCTTTTGGCCCAAAGCTCCTTCCATAGCAAGCTGAAAGGGAAAGAAAAAATTATAAACTTGTAACTTGGCATGGATGGTACAAGAAATCATTTTAGTCGTACAACGCAAATTTTAAAGATAAAATTAGTTTTTACTTAACTTAAAAGACTTAGAGATAAAAATGTCAACTCACTCAACTGTTTTTGATGAATGTCGGCGAATTTCAATCCAAATTGTGGATCTTCTTCAGGCCAAAAATATATATTTACACTATTTACACGACATCCGGAACACACACTTGGACTACATCTAAGCTTCTTCGATTCTGCAGTGTTCGTTTGATTTTTGAAGTTTTATGGCTTTATTGCCCCTGTTGTGATTGGGCCAGTTTTTTGGGTCAGTTTTGGTGCTTCGTGCTGCTACGGTTTTGTGGGTGATGGGAAGGAGAGCTTTGATTTGGCTGAAGGCACCTTTAGTTAGGTTAGGTTAAGTTGACAATTCGCCGACATTCATCAAAAACTGTTGAGTGAGTTGACATTTTTATCTCTAAACATGATACCTCAACGTAAAATGCCGATCCTTAAAAGACTTAACCTTTAGTTATTAGGGATGGGTCGGTTTCGTTTTTTTGACCTCGGTTCTGGTTTCGGTTTTCATGTCCACAAAACTGCGGTTTCGGTATCGGTTTTTGCCACCGTCCACCCCAACCAATTATTTCTAGTTTTTTAACAACATTAGTATTGCTAGCTTCTAACTCGCTCCTGCTTTCACTTTCAGCAGCGTCATAGACCATGGGTCTAACTGTGGCACCATTTTCCTCTACTATTTTCTTTTTAAATGACTAGGAGCTTTGTTTTGAATTATAGTTAGAAAATGATAATTATTAAAAAATTCAAAACAACAACTCAATGTTTGATTTTTAATGTACAGTGTTCATACGAAAAAACGACACAAAATTCAAATCAGTTTTAGTTTTCAGTAAAAACCTAAAATTTGGTTTCGGTTTCCGACCCATCCCAATTAGTTATTGGTTAAATATTGTTTATTTATGCTTTTATGCTCAAACCTCAAGCTTAGAAGCTTGATTAACTCCCCACCAGGTAAGCCCACCTGCTCATGTCCCAGCAGGTATTGCCACCTGTCCACCACTTATGTTAGTGGAACATTCGAATTTGGCGAAAATGGGGACAGTGGGCAGGTTACATTAAAAGGTAAGTATAAGGATTAGTAAAAATTAATTTTATCTTCAAAATTGCGTTTTCACTTCCCTGCAATTGGAACAGGAGGATGACACTAGACTAGACCTCCTCCGGCGAATACTGCCAGCTCGTTCTTATGGGCGACCATAGCCAAGACTAAAATGAATATGGTATTCAGCGCGAGGCGTAAAAGTGAGGCTCAGCGTAAAGGTACATAACGATTAACGAGCCACAGACAAGCTTGTCATTACTAGCGCGAAGTTCTACGCAGGCAGGATGACGGATTCTAGGCCGGAAAGTATGGAAGGCTAGAACCAGTTCATATAGTATTTGAAAATACAGTCAGAGCTCACTATAACGAAACAAGATGTAACGAAATTTGGTGTTTGGTTGGCCGTAACTATGTCTATTCATTTAAACATTCGCTATCACAAACTAATTTTCTTATTCCCTACTAAATGAAACCATAAATTGCAACGAAAAAATTGCAAAAATCTATTAGCGGTAGTCCAAGGGGATACTCGACGCCATAAGCCAGCAGGCTTTCTGTCGAATTTTCATTCAAATTTAAACTAAAAACTTATGCTCCACAAGCTATAGCTGAACCATTGCTCATGTCTGGCAATGCGTTCAGCAATAATCATGTCAGGCCGCGGGCTTCAGCGATAACTCGTATATGGCAGGAAACGGGTCCCTGCTTTAGGCACCAAGATGTCACAATGATTACCGCTGCTTCCTGCTTTCTCTCCAGAAATGTAGCCCAACGTAACAATGAAAAAGGGTTTAATAACGAGATTGGTGTACGTGCGACTGCTCGCAACACCAAGCAGCCAATATCTGGTTCATTCACCAAGAGATAAGGGGAGCTCAATTGGGAGGGATTGCAAGGCATCGTCAGTGGCAGGCAGGAAAGCCCATCTTACAGTTCTGCCTACCTCCGATTTTCGGACGGCCCAACTTTATCTCCAAGATAAACAAACAGACAAACAATATCCACACTGCCCAAAGTAGTATAAAACAACACACTACTGCCATTAAAACTCGTACAAATTTTGGGGACCGATGCTAACCCAAAGGCACAAGCTACAAACCGGTGCACGAACTCCTGCTAAAACATCCGAGTGCGCCTCTTAATGGGTGCTGCACAGCACACCTGGGGAAAATCATTTTTATCTCTTGGCCATCCACTAACCTCGCCGCACGCGGTCCACTACAACATTTAATGTATGCAACGTTTACAATCGTTTTCGCATCGAAACGTACTATTTTAAGGCCTTCAGGTTCAGAATAATAATGCGGATTGAGCCATCCGGACAATGTAGGTGCCACAAATCCGTTTTTCACTCGCTCTATCACGCCCTTTCACCCCTTGTGTGCGATATATCTTGCGGTATACAATATCGGTGGCCGTATCCGGACCGCACAAATGGCAGTGTACCTTTTCTTTCTTCCCCAATCAACTCGATCCAGAATTGTTTCGCCATACACCCGGGGATACCAACAAGTCACCCACTCGGCCTCTCGGTTTTATAAACTGCCTGCAACGTCACATGCCCAAACACACACACGGTTTACCGTAATCAGGCCTTAGCATACCTCGTCTCACGAATGTTTTTCGTGATTTTAAGATTTATGTGAAAATATCAACAGATATACATACCTTGTATACCATCTCTATCAACATTCCACTATGGCCCAACGACATACATTACACTCAGCGAGGCACATTTCTGACTTTGCAGACCCTCTACCATTTTCCGTATCGGTCATACACATTCACCAAATTCCTTCAGAATATTCCATCACCTCACACAACATTCCTACCTGAATGTATTCCCAGAGTCCCACAAGCTTCCAACCAAAACATTTCCGGTTTTATCCTCCGTAATTTCGCATTGCCACACAGGCCTCCATTTTCTCAATCTCGGTTCGACAGAATAGCCTTGCCGCCGGGTCTCAATTTTTTCCACTTACCACCAACCAAAACAAAAGACCCTCGACGGCAGTGTCAGCACCTAGTAATTAATAAAGAATGGTGCTCCTCCACAACAGCTGCTGGAAAACTTCGCAACTAAAATCATTTACGGAAAAAACGTAACTTGAAAATCAGACTACTGTCATGATACTAGTAAGTTGCGACTGCTTGCGCCAGCGGCAAGAAAAAGAGTTGTTAGACACGAGCAGGTGAGGGGGGAGCGGAAGTGATGCATTTTTTTGCATGGATTGCCATGCATAAATGTGCAAAATTATGTAGTTCAAAGTGCCGTGGGGTAGGGAAGGGATCCCAATTTTGTAACACAGTGAGGAGGATTCTGCGAAGTAGAACACAAATTTCCTCCTCTTTATACAGGGAGTAAAGCCCCCAACTCCATTTACGCGAGACCTGCAAACCAGCCACCCAAGCTATACAGACTAGCGTTCCGCTTTCCTCGCTGACCTGTCCAACTAGTTCTCGCTTCTCAAATTCCATTTAAGCGAGTTGTCTAGCACTACAGTATGCTAGCCTAGCGCGGATTGGCCTAAAATGAACGCTTATTTTTGCTCATAGCTAATTAATGCAAGACTTTTAGATTCATACAATAGCAATTTCGGAACCAGTGGATTGTTCTCTATTTTTACATAAGAAAAGCAAGTTTCCTGACTTTTGGGAGAAGTGAACGATCACGAAGACAATTTCACGCTCAAATTTCAAAAACATTAAACCCGATTATGCGAATCTGCGAATTTTCGACAGGCTGCTAATGTTTTTGAATTTGAGCGTGAAATTGTCTTAGTGAATCTTCGAACATTCAAAGTAAGATGGTTCGTTTTTTTTTTTCAAAGTGAACGATCGTTTCTAGTGGTGATTTTGCTCTACGGCCCGTGGCCTATTTTGAATGGAGACAAATAATAGCGCTCATCACGATTTAAACCTAGCACGCATGCCATTTGGTGACCTCGATTATAAAATAAACTTCTATCTATGTGCTGATTCATTTTGTTTGTCTCACAATGTAAGTATTTAGCTAAACTTGAGTGGCAAACCGATCGAGTGCAGGGATACGCAACGGCTTGTATATCGCGCTATCTTGCCTGAACCGTCATCGACTCTTTCTTCCTGAGTGGTTGCCAGTAGAGCGAGCTGAACGAGTTGATCCTGATAGCTGAAAGATTCTAGGCCAAGTAGAAGTGCATCGAGACGGGCCCGCTTGCCTTGGCGAGACGTTGTAGCTCACGTAACACGAATATGGAGTTTGCTGCGCTAGTCCACGCTTTGCAGCTTTAATCTTGCAATACTTGCTAGCTGGCTGGTCTCACGTATATGGAGTTAGGGCTTTCATGTAGCGCCTTGATGGCGGGAAAAAACCACCTCGCGCATAGTAGTGCGATTGCTTACTATTAAAGTAAAGCGTTAGACCTGGTAAGCACTATTGCAACGAATCAGCTAAAAATTTAAAGAGGTAAGTATTTTAGGATGGAAGTAAAAACAGAGCAACATTCCGATTTGCAGATCGGAAGCGTTCTCAAGCTACAAAAAATGTCAGAATGCAAGAAAAAACACAATAAAAAAAGGGTAGAACAGTAAAAAAACGGAAAGCAACAAACCACTGAAGGTTGAACAAAGTACAACAGCTGGTGGGACTATAAGAATTACTATGGGAAGAGAAGAGTATCGTAAAAGCAAGAGTGAGTGAGCTATGACAGCTTTTGTGACAAAGTGGTTCTCCTCTTCCTGGCGTTTTTCTGAAAGTACCTGCTGTGCTACTTTGTCAGAGTGCAATGGCATAGTCGTTTTCTTCGGTTTTTTTTTTATACAATTTTACCCTTTTTTAAAATTGGGTTCTTCCTTTGACGCACTGACGAGGCCCAAGTCAACGTTTTTAGTGATGCCAATCTGCAAATCTAACATCGCTGTTTGAGAAACTTATTTTTAAATACTGCGTGGCCTGAACTTTCCTCCAAATATTCACACCACACCGAAAAAGGCTCACTACTTACTTTTGCAAAAAATGTCACCTTCCCTCTCACACAACGTTGTTGATTCCAGACGCTTATTGCATTCAGCACACGTGAAGCATGTCGTCTTGTGCCAAGCCTGAAAGTGAAAAGTTACATAAATCATAAAACATTTATTAGCCTTAATTTACTCAATTGCTTGCACGTTTAAATTAGTGTGCGCCGTTTCCTAGGCACTGTATTGAAGTACAAGAGGCAGAAGTTATGGTAATAATCCACAGTCAAGTTAAATGTACGTCAACCTAATCAATTGGTAAGGGAGACTGCAAATTTTCAGTCCGATTTCAGTAGGAGGATCTTCTTCAGACCAATCGAAATGTATTTACATTTTTAAATGGTTCAAAAAGGAGCATTATTATATGTCAAGTCTTTCATTTTCGGGAAGGGCTGGTAATGGTGGTTAGGTTTGATGTCTATTTTTGATCACATAAAATTAAGCTGGTTTCTTGTGAGCACTTCTGTGTAGGGACAGGTTTTTGTCTGACATTGCTAGCCCCAACACCCAAGGATGAAAGTCAACATGTAGTGTTCCATTTTAAATGTTTTACAATGTAACTGCCATAAACTGTGTATTCAATCCCCACCCCCTAAAATGTTTTAAGGTTAAAATCGTGAAGTAACGGAGTTAAAGCCCTCCTCTCTTAAATCATTGTTTTTCTGCTGCAAACTTAATCGAAAGCTTTATATTTAACAAAATCAACTTTTTACCCCCCTTAAACCAATATTTTTCTACTACAAAATTAACTAAAAGCTTCATACATTTAACACAATCAACTTTTTACCCCCTTAAACATATATTTTTCTATTGCAAAATTAACTAAAAGTTTCTTACATTTTAACACAATCAACTATTTACCATGATAAACCCATATTTTTCTAGTGCAAAATTAACTAAAAGCTTTATACATTTAACAAAATCAACGTTTTACCCCTTAAGTCAATATTTTTCTATTGCATAATTAACTAGAAGCTTCATACATTTAACAAAATTAACATTTTAACTAACGCGATTCACAAACAGGAACGTTCTTGTCACAGTTTTTTTTGGAAGGCCGTGTGGATCACTCACTCCAGGAATGCAGATGAGTGATCACTATCTCCTGGTAACTAGGACTGCTGCCGGGTGCAATCGCGACCAAGCATGCAGTTATGAAGGTTTGTGCGGTTAGAAATTAATTTAACTGTGAATTGTGTTGGATTTTGGAAGATAAGATTTAATATCTTAGTTTGTGAATGAATGAGAACAAAGGCATTGCGTTTTCGCTAGACTGAATTCAGATCATGTACGTGAATTACTGTATAGCGCCAACATATAGGAGTTCCCGATTGACAAGGGCGAAACGAATATGGCCTCAGCAAGCGAAAGAGAAGAAACGTCTGCTTGTTTGGGGCTCCATTCAACTGAATGGTTGACACCCAGGCCTAGGACAATTTTTACCACTTGATCATTTAATATCAAGCAGACGTTTCTTCTCTTTCGCTTGCTGAAACCGTATTCGCTTCGCCCTTATCATTTGCCCTAGCAAGCGTCGCCTAGCTCTCCTCCACAAAGTATTCTCTACTGACGAGCCCAAACAAGGGGGAAACAGTCTGTCTAGAGAACTTTGTGGGTGAGAGCTAATTGATATTAAAAGAGTTCCCGATTGTGAATCACACTGGATGTTACGAAGGTTTGTGTGGTTAGAAATGAGTTTTAACTGAATTACGTTGGCTTTTGGAGACGTGACTATTTAATAACCCAGGCACGCTTCCTGCACAGAAGTAAGGTTAAAAATAGGTTGTTCAATACCCACCCCACAATTTTAATAATTAGTGCTAACAAGTTTTTTTTCTTTTGGTCTAAAGAAGATCCATGAACAAGAATAAAAATTTGCCATCTCTACACCAAATGAGCGAATTTTACTTATTTTTTCTTGCACTTGTGAAACTTCACACACAAAATGCCGAATCTTAATAGAAAAAAAAAATGCATAGCATCCTAAATGAAGAATTTCTAGATTTCTGCAGTGCTTTAATACACTAAAATACCAGGGGTACCTGGTAGATTTTAGTTTTTGTTTGTCTATACGAAAATATGCATTACCTTCTATTTATAGCAGTCCCCCCCCCCCCCATGGAGCTCTATTAACCCTAGCTTGAAAATTTGGCTTCCCTGCCATGCTCGTAACTCACAGCGCAGGACCGGAAGTAGCTCGGTCATATATAACCGGGTCGGCCCGGAGCGCATCATCTTTCTTCACCCAAATGACCCCAGACGTCGTGGGGAGGCTGGGCGGGTAAAAAGGTAATGTAGTATATTTTCATACAGGCAAACAAAAACTAAAATCAACCAGGTGCTCCTGGTATTTTAGTGTTTTTATTGCCACGAAAATATCCATTACCTTTTATTTATAGCAGACATCGTCTCCCTGGGAGGCGGGCTAGGTTCTAAGCACCCACCTTACGAGCTGGCAGCCCCCACAGAATTAAATCTGAGCGGAGCACAAGCATAACACGATCCCATGGACCTGGGATTCCCAGTCCCACGCGCTAGCAATAGTGACATCTGGAGACAGGGATCAAGAATTCGGCTCAACGCTAGGGGGGAAGTGCAAATACCAGAGAAATGTCAATCCTACCTCTGACAGGAAGCAGTCTTGAATCCATCGGTGCTTGGGTAATTGGAACAGGATCGATGTCCTGAACCGGCATGGATGACTCTGGAAGACTAGCTGGCAGATTCTGGCTGAATGCGAGGTAGAGGGTATGGTGGCACAAAACAGTGATAACACGAACGGACTGATCGTGGATGGCATTAGCCGCAGCAGATTCACACGGGTAATTCCGTACAGTTTCTGAGGCCCACCGATCCGCCAGAGCACCATGCATTTCCTAGTAGGTGTCGTGAAAGTAAACATGCAAATTGATCTGTGGGATTGATGCAAACGAAACTGGCAATGAACGGCGGGCGGTCCGGGTGCGGAAGCGAAGTGGAGGAATCTGGGGGTTTCCTTGCGGAAGGGTGTAGTTCAGTTGCAGACGGGAACAGGTTGATAATGCACATCACAGACTAGTGGCCGGAGGAAGCACAGGATGGCAACATGGACTAGGCGACTTTATCGACCACTGAATTGGTCGGGACGCGAGTCATAGCCGGAGAAGATCGTCGCTGGACTTGCACGCTCGATGCACTGTTTGTTGACATGATTGTTTGTTGCCGTTTTCTTTATGCCTTTGTTGTAGTAGACATAAATACGGTCCCAGGGACCGATGGATGAGTTCAGTCTTGTTGCGAGCAGTAGTGTGCTCGATCCCGAGGATAGCACCGAGAAGGAAAACGGAACTCCTAGCGGCCGGAAGAAGGGCGTTGAAAGTTGTTGTGGCTTATTGCGGAAAAATGCGGAATCCTAGTGCTACTCCTTTGGCGCAGCGGTGGCATGGAGAGCAAGGAAGAGATCTAGTGGAGGATGATCCCAGGGAACACTGGCACAAAAACATGGGCGTCGTCATACTGCCAGACCGAATAACAGGATAAGGCCTGGCAGGATGGAGAGGCTGCAGCACGAGACCAAGCTCGTTCCAGAGGACACGGACTGCTGACGGAATCGTGATCAGTTGACAGTCCTGAGTGAGCCGTTACAGACGGTGTGATAGATCGGTGCACAGGATCGGGCCGGTTTACAGAAAGTTGTGCTTGCTGGAGCAAAGCCGAAGCTACGATGTCCTATTGGTTGGAGAGTCAGAGAAGACCCCGTGGGAAGGGTCGAGCTTGGAAGAAGCCGTCATAACGGGTAACCATTCAACTGGAACACTTGAAGCGGTCAAAGGATCGCCCGGAACGGAAGGTACAATCAGTGAGACGATTGTTGTCAGATGTCACGTGACATCTGATCGAGACACAGGATCGGAGGAGTTAGTGGTTGAAATCAATTGAGGTGGAGGAACCGAAGAACGTGAAAGCAGTGACATTGATGCGGGAGCATTATGCAACGATTCCTGGTAGAATGGTGGTTGTTTTGGCGGCGTGAAATACTGAACCGCTGTTGCCGAAGGGTCGTCGTATGGCAAAGGTAGCGGAAAA
Organism: Lithobius niger; assembly: GCA_023313725.1. NCBI lineage: Eukaryota > Metazoa > Arthropoda > Chilopoda > Lithobiomorpha > Lithobiidae > Lithobius > Lithobius niger. The sequence goes on along the minus strand of JAHWFP010157544.1, from coordinate 51,821 downwards.
GGTGCATACTTGTGGAGAGTCCGTACAACCATTACGGCTAGTGAGTCGGATCGAGCAGACAGATCGCGCCATGAGCGGGATCGGACTGATGGACTATGAAGATGCCTCGTCCAAGAGCGGCTACAATAATAAAGACGCCATGGTGAAGTTGTTGGGAGTGGGGAAACCCTCGGCAGCCTATGACGCTTTAGGCGAAAGTTCATTTTCAAATGCCGATAACGGGATCGGAGAGCATCAAGCGTGTCAGAGGTAGTAACGAGTTGCGATTGCAAATCCAGATTCAAGTCCGTAGCACAGGTTAGAGATGATTGAAGACGCGTGTTGTCGTCACGGAGCCATTGTAGCTCGGTCGCAAATGATTCAGACCACGACAAGACAAAACGAATGATGAAACTTAGCTGGCCGAGAGGTCCAATCCTTTAGTGATTGCTGCATGAATTGTGGAGGCCGGTGATGACGGGAACGGTGATGACACCGAGGATGGGAGTGCAGGAACATTTCCAAGCCCAGTTGTAGTTGCTGAAAGAGGCGATCATGCCGAGGATACACCTGTAGTTGTTGATGTAACAGTCGCAGAGGACGCGGATTGTGACACCGGAGGTGTGGGCACAGAACGGGGCACTTCAGTTGTCAGAACATGATGAAAACGAGGCGCTTGCTTGCTTTTCACCCCAGATCGGGAGGGCAAAGTTGGTCGGGTTGGTCCAACGCCAGAAGTTCTGGGAATTGCAATAGGGATCGAAGGAGACACTTGAGAGGAGGCGGTCATGTGGTTTCGATGTGCGTGATCGAGGCTTAGTTGACTTCGGCTTCGTCGAGGTAAGGGGTATGGAGACATTGTCCAGTGGGGCTTGTGAACCACGAAGCTGTTTTAGACGATCCGCTCGCCTACGCGAACTATGTTGGCGCCGTCGGATTTCGGCCCAGTCCTTTGATGAAATTGAAATACAGATACGGCAAAGCAGGTCAAGTCCATTGCACTTGCAATGATGCTGGCAACAGGGGTGCAGGCCAAAATGTTCCCTGTTACCAGTGGCAAATCCTAAACATACACAAGGGGAAGGACCAGGAAAGTTTGCGATCTTAGGCGGGGTGGGATCCTCGGTCGAGGAGTCGGAAGACATCGTTGCAGCACAATGATGACTGGGAAAACCGGTACAGTTCAAATCTTGCGCCGCGACATCGGGCGCCTGCTGGTGGTGGAGTAATGAAGCTTGAGAAAGAGGACCGGAGACAGACAGCTGAAGTGAGTAGTCGGCCTCTAGTGACGGATCGGAGAAGCCGCATGGATTACCATGGTTAAGGTGATCTTGGTTAACTAGCTGTGAACTGGAAAGCCCTGGACGAGACGGAGGATCGGAGATTAGCTGCTTGCCAAGCTGCTTACAAAAGAAGGTTGTTGGTGGCAGGATCGAAGAAGCATCATCGTGCCGTACTTGAATACGGAAATGCCAATCAAGGGGATCGGAGACGAGTTAGGCAAGGTCGGTAAAACGAGGCTAGTTGAGGAGGAGGATCGAAAGGTAGACATGGTCGAATGTAAGGTCGCGGGCATCCCTGGAGGGGTCGAGTCGGCCCTTCGCCTGACGGTGACCACGGCAATTGTAATTCGAAATCTTGATGATGGCGAGCTGGAACGAATCACAGGAACGGAGTCGGGTAAATTGGTATAAACAGACTGGAACCAGCATTATTGGTATGTATAAACCTACAAAGAGCTACTCAAGCAATAAGTTAATGGCGAGGGCATAGCCCCTACTAGCCAGTCGTTGTCCTGTCATCTGAGCTGTCGTCAGAAACTGAAGTGCGCCTGCTTGTAGGGGATCGTGTGTGTGAAGTACTTGAGGAGGGATTACGAGGATCGGAAGGCCGCTTGTTGCTGGCGAACATCGATTGCGAGGTTGATGGAACAGGATTGCATAATTCAGGAGACGAGTCTCTTGTGCAGGAACGGAAGGCAGACGTCATTGTCGAAGCTTGCAAGCATTGAAGGCCTAGAGGATCGGATTGTCCAACTGAAGGCGTGATCCCATTTATATGCACTGGAGGATCGGGAATGATACGTCGAGGCGAGGACGGACTTAGTGACAGAAAGTTGCGAGGCGAAGCATCATCGTCTGAGAAGGGAGAAACAGAAACAATGGATCGGTGATACCCGCAGGACAGCCACTAATGGGATCGGGTGGATTGCAAAATTGTCTTTGAAAGGTTGGGAACGGGACAGGTAAACGTAGGCCTGCTGGCGGAGAGTACCGAGGTGGTGGACTAGGTGTTGATCAAAGGGGAACGGCAAACACAGGTGACGGTAGGATCGGACGTCGGCCCCGCTGATGCGGACCAAACCGCTGGAAAGTGCCGCATTTAGGAAATTCTTGAAGTAACCTGGTGAAGATCATGAACGGAGGTTGCAAGGGTGGACGGATCGTTCGCACACCTTGGTGTCCTTTGGGCCTCGGACGAGGCTGTGAAAGGTGTAGTGACTGGATCGATGTATCTTCAGAAGAATGAGGAGAGGGGATCGAACCACCTCCATCCTCAGGACCGGTTCGCGATCTCCCGTCGGGTGAGAGGATCAGTCTATCCATAATCGATGACTTGGGAGAGCTCCAATTACAACCTGCTGATGCGATTGCATAGGAAGAAAGATGATGCGCTCCGGTCCAACCAGGTTATATATGACCGAGCTACTTCCGGTCCTGCGCAGTGAGTTACAAGCATGGCAGGGAAGCCGAATTTTCAAGCTAGTGTTAATAAAGCTCCATGGGGGTTAATAAAAGGTAATGATATTTTCGTGGTAATAAAAATGTGTACTAAATGGAATGCAACGATTACTTTCGTTATATTTGCATCTGATACAAAGAGCGCAAGTAAAACGATTGCATCATGAATACCATTCCGTGCACTTCCTTTCCACGAAGCAAGTTAGCACTTTACGAAAAGGGTTCCTATTTGAAGTGGGGATAACTGTGTGGTACATAACAGGGTCTAACTGCCAACCTTATATATTCTTATGCCATAAAAGCACAACTTTAAAAAAGAACCACACGTTACTATACCACGCGCCAAGGCTGTTTGCCTTGACGCACGCATCACGCGACTGGGCTAGTCCATTCACACGATCAAAGAGGCGCTATTCTCGTTCATTAGTGGCTGACTCACGATGACATCACGGCAAACAGCCTTGGCTCGTGGTATAAGTGACATTGCCAAGTCAACGAGTAAAAATTAGGAAACGCCACGCTAGTTATGCGGACTGGCCATTTACAGAACTACAGAGGGTTGGCCTATAAAATTAAGTCAGCAAACCTTCGCTATGCATTGAATGTGTCAAATTTCTTTTACTTACCGATCCACCACCCATCATTTTTTCTGCCATGTAGACAGCTTTTCCACAACGAGGGCAGACGTCAGCTCCACCAAACTTCGGCTTGCCTCTTACAACAGGAACTGAAGTTTGCTTCGGCGCTATGTACGCCTGAGCTGTAGCTGGAATGTTACTGAAAGAAACAAGATGGATAAACCATTTTAACTTAAAACCAGACATTAAGGTAAGATGGCTTCCCTACGTATCGCTAGCGACACTATTTTGCAGGGTACTTCTCAAAAATAGAAACGCCCCCAGTTTTGATATTTTGTGGCATGAACATAAACCATCCTTAAGAAATGGTCGTAAAGCTGTACGTTTCTGGTGCTTAGTATTGCAGAAAAATGTATCCTACCCAAACCTTAACAAGGGTAAAAAAAAAAAAACCATAAGTTTACGCCACAGAGTGTAGGGCTTTTTTTAACCCTCTCGGCCCTAAGGTTTTCTTTTCTTAACTCAAACGTATATAATGTAAAGCAGCTATATCGGCTTCTAGGGCCCAGAGGGTTAAAGCCAAACTGGCTACCGCCAAATTTGTGATCTGAATCAAGACCATTCAAGCTTAACCGACAGCCACCACAGTTGGGAGGAGAAACTTGATGGCAGCGATTTTGGATATCATTACTTTCTATGGCAAAAACCTGACGGACCACGTTAGCCTTAGTGGGTTTTGGTATGATATCACCTAGTTTAGCAGCTATAGGGATTTGGTTTGGTTAAAATATTACTGGTTGTGAGCATCTTACAGAAACGTCAAAGTTTATCATGTATTAATATGCATTTCTTATAACCACGATAGGTTGCACTAAAATACAAACACAAACAATCAGTAACGCCTCAGTTGTGTCAACAATAATCTGTAAACTTGAAATGTGTTAACTTAAATCTGTAACCTTAAAATTCTACACCTTTTCCAGGGTTTCTCCACGCCTTGTTAATGAAAATTTAGGAACCAGACATGAATTTAAGTAATAGACAATAAGATAATTAAGAGACAGACTGCCTCAAACTGCACATGATAAATTTTGTACCACAAATGACAAAACTTCAGAACTTTTTAAAAAACTAAATTACGAACTTGTAAGGGAGTATCTAAGCAGACAGAAATAATGAGCGAATGTATTTTTACTGCCGATGGTACACACAATGTATACATTTTTTCTTTTACAAATGTATTTCTCAACATAAATTGCACACTAGTATTGAAAATTACCAATAAAAGTTCAACTCACTCAACTTGGCTTTGTGTGTCAGAGAATTTTCACCCCTTCTAGCGATGCCCACACTTTCTTTTAAAGGGCAATTAATCCATTTTGACATGTTTGACTTTTGGATCACTTAGACAATAACTAAACACAAGAATTGCGGTAAGAATACGTTACATACGTCCGATATAACAATGTAATTACTCCATCACCAAAATATGACACAGAGGACACCATTGTTTGGCTGGAACGTGCAGAAATTAATGCCGACAGACGGACCTCTTCGATTTCGACTCGTAGCCGATTGAGATAGCTGTATTGACTGTGAGGAGCTCAAGCGTCTGGCGGCCTTAGCTGGCCACTACACTGCCGGCCAGCCAAGGCCGTCAGACGCTTGAGCTCCTCACAGTCAATACAGCTATCTCAATCGGCTGCGACTCGAAATCGAAAAGTGACATCTGTCGGCATTAATTTCTGAGCGTTCCAGCAAAACAATGGCGATCTCCGTGTCGTGTTTTGGTGATGCAGTAATTAAATTGTTATATCGGACGTAAGTAACGTATTCTTGCCGCAATTCTTGTGTTTTGTTATTGTGTAAGTGATCTAAAAGTCAAACGTGCATGTCAAAATAGATGTAATTGCCCTTTAATTGAATTTCAAGGAGTCACGTTTCTCAAGCAGTTTTCTAGGTCTGGAATTTCATTTTCACTTCCCTGGATTTTTCCAAGACTTTTAACGAAAATTCAAGGAACACAAATTAACCGGCAATAAAACAATTAAGAGACAATTTCTTTCAATATCAAAGCTTATAACGACTGTCCCAAGCTGTGCGATAAATTTTGTCCCACAGCTGGCACATTACAGCAGAACCTTTTTTTTAAATCAAAGAACGATAGTGTGTTTTATTTATTTATTTTTTACGTTAAGTTCGTGTTTCTCAACATGAATTGCACACTAGTAATACCCAACACGGACAACCAAAAACATGATATTGCTGTTAAAGTGAACTTCCACGAGTTGGCAGAACTTCCACAAATTGGTGAACTTCCAATGACATACCAAATTTTCAACTTTTTTCAACCACTTTTCCAGGCACAAAATTAAATTTTTTATTTTCAAAGATTTTTTCGGGTTTTTAAGAACCCAGGTTTTCACTAAAAATTTCTGCAATCTAAGCACCAAATTTCAACTAGTGGCAACTGTGGTGAGTAGTGTATCGCAAACGAAGAAGATATTTGAGCAGTACAATGTGTGGATCGATAGTCAACTGCACCAGAGGTAAACCCACTGACAAGTCAACTGAAAAAAATGTCATGCAGACACTAGCGCCATTTAAATTCAGCAGTTGGCAGGCCCTCTGGTATTCGTGGGGCCATTGCTCCACTTGTCCAATAGCACCTTGCTGAACTCTCCACACAGTTAAGAACTGAATTAGAGGTCCCTTGATATTCATCTACACAGTCTTCTATCGAACATGGTGTTGAATAGTCAGTGATTCTAGACTTCGCAAATGCTTATCTCTGTTTGAGTTTAAGACAAGTAGCATTTTTATCTCCGGCCACTTATGTCATACTGTGTCTGAATAATGTGGACTGTGATGCCGTTTTTTGTCAGTAGCATTCTTCGTGTCCGCGATATGTTGTTTGACTCTTGCTCGAGCAGACAAAGCTCAGTAGCGCTTCTAGGTAAGCTTATATAGCAAAAAACCGATGTTGCATGACCAGCAAAATAAATATAAGGCATTGAAACAAGAAAATTATTCTAAACGTCGTAATCTAGATATAGGTCATGCACAACTAGTACGTGAACACTTCTGCAAAAAATCGTAACATCCTGGCTACGGTACTAGTTGTGGATGAACAGATGCATAAACGTTCGTTTTGCATTTACTTTTACATAGATTGTGATTCATATTGCATTTACTGTCGCATGGTAAGTACGGGTTAACATTTGTGTACAAGTTTCCAAAAATAAAGATAAAAGAAGAAATTTAAAAAAACGTTTTGTTACCATTATATCAGTTAAATATCGGCAATTATAGAAATAGGTCACACATTATCCACAATTCACATTTAGTGAATTTTACATGTTTTGAATAAAAGCCAGCCAGATTGCAATAGCCTACCTTGTTGGTGGGCCGTTCTTGTAACCATCACCGGTATCCATAGAAAGCACGCCAGCACCACCACCAAATCCATATCCTTTTGGCCCAAATTGGCGACCATAGCATGACTTGCAATACATGTCTTCAAGATGTTCTGTGCAGTTAGTGCTGTCCAGTGTCTTGTGGCATGTTGCTGTTGAAAAACAGAATATGCTTCATTAGTTTTATTATAATCTTTTGAAATCTTTTAAACAAATACTAACTCTGGAATTACGGACGGGCTAAATTGCAAATGCGACTTTACGATGTGGTAGTATTATCGCAATGCTGTTCGTGCAACAAATATGACAATAAGTCTTAAATTAAATCCTAGATCTGCAGCAGTTACCGTAACAAAAATTAGAACTATAGCCCACTTTTTAATTATTTGAGGCTTAGTAACTAAAACGAAAGTCATTAGATGAGATTCCCAAAATATATATTAGTGTTTGGAAGGTTAACAGAGAAGCTTGTATCAAAAATACAAAAGTTCCGAAAACTATCACAATTAACAGGAGTCCAAATTTGTTTTTTTTTGAAGTTACACTTTGACGAAATAACAAATCTCTGAGGTTGATTACAATCGCAGTGGATAGAACCTTGAAAATCAAACTAAGTGAAGACTAATTTAAATTCAACAAACACTAACAGTAATAATAATATACAACTGTCTGAAAAATCCTTCCTGCTAGAATGTGACATTTAGTGATGAAAAAAATAACGCACTTCTCTGCGAACGATTGAAACCAATCGAAAGCCTAATGAAACAATTACACAGAAGATACTCAAAATTACTACTCTCAACATCGAATGAAGCATTTGTGGATCTGCTGCTTCACGTATTTCGTTTACTGAAACATGATTCGATAAAGAACTCCTTTTCAGAAGATTAAACTGTGGCAACCAACACAAAAAAGGAATTTTGCGATGGAAAAACTAAATGTGAAACATTTTTTTCAATGATGCTTAAACCCCCCCCCCTCCCCTCCCAATTTTTAATTTGCCATGTTTTTTTTTTTTTTTTAGGTATTTCTACAACTATTAGTGTTGCACTGCTCCTGCTGAAAAGAGCGCCTCACTTTTCTTCCAGTTACGTTCGTTCAATAAGCGTTCACCGTACAAAATGTATTACATAAGATACGGGAATGCCGGCACTTCCAGGAACCCGTGCTGCTTGAATGGAACAGGTTGTTGAATGAAAACTATTTCTATAAGTTTGCGTTTATCTGATCATGCGCTTCCTTGCTGGGAAAGAAGGGGAAATAGCTACACAACGATGAAATAATTTCGTTACGACATTGTTTTCTCGACAATGGATAGCTCAATTACCTTTTTGGGGACCTTTTAGAAAATGCACTGCGTTGAACTAGTTTTAGGCTCAAATACACAATTTTTCCGATTCACACTAGCAGAAATACAGATGCAAACCTATTTACGTTGCCTTTTGGACTTGTATGTCGAGCTGCCAGAGCGGAGAATCGAACCCACGACTTTTGAAACCAAAAGACGAGGTCCTACCACTGGGCCATACTGACACAGCATGCATTGCTAATGCTTGGGAATTCAGTGGGGGAAAACTGCACTATTTCTCTTCCTTATCAAGCCCTAGATGTGTATGTTACACTTACGGCAAAGAATCTGACCATTTTACTTTGAGTTATAGAAATATCGAGTAAACAAATGAGGCTCAAACTCACAAATGTCAATACTAATCACATCAGTATTGCGAATTTTCGATAGGCATTACCCGAAAATAAATATTTTCAGTCCTCCTATCTTCGTCAGGCAGCAAGAAACGTGTGAACTACAGTCTACATAATTGTATGCACTCTTCAGCTGGATCGAATTCAATCGAGAACGATTCAAATTTGACGCGTCTGTGGC
>JAHWFP010157544.1:8293-42825 GCA_023313725.1 Lithobius niger | reverse complement strand
CTGAAGAGTGCATACAATTATGTAGACTGTAGTTCACACGTTTCTTGCTGCCTGACGAAGATAGGAGGACTGAAAATATTTATTTTCGGGTAATGCCTATCGAAAATTCGCTATACTGATGTGATGAGTATTGACATATTTGAGTTTGAGCCTCATTTGTTTACTCGATATGTGCCACTTAATGCCTATTGTCAATTAGGTTACAATAAAGCTATCAAAAAAGACAGACTTATTCAGGCAAAGCAGCTCTCCTTTCAACTTAATTTTTTTAATCATAATTTTTTTTTGCAACATAATTTTGTTTTTCAAATTTACTTTAAAAACTGTACAAACCATATGAACACACAAAAAAAATTGCAGTTAAGGAAAAATAAGGTTTCAGTAGGTCATTGTTCTTCTACAGTAATTGCCTAAATTATTATGGATTTTTTTTATCCACAGCTCATTGATTACAGACGGGCCGGGCCATACTGCTTTTTATTCAAGGCTTTAAAAAAAATAACTGTTTGATATTCGCATCGACCTAAAACATTTCAAATTATTGATTGCACCAATCCAAATTAAACATATCTCCACTACTATTGTGGTCAGACTTGTTAGCTCTTGCAATAAAACTCTGCTTACAGAGGGAAAAAACGACTGTATTTGCATTTCGTTAGAAATGCCAGTTTTTCTTCACGTTAAGCCTTTTAAACTTCAATTTATATACAGTTACTTCATCAATTTCATCTATCTAGTTATCAATCACAATGATTTTTGTTGAGGATTTAACCAGCGTTAAACCATTTTGATTGAAATCATTGCAATCCTGCTTTAATTATGCCGTAATATGCCTAAGAATCATCTAACTATCTTTTTTTAACAAGTCATCAACCTTTCGTAACCACCCACTCACTTTACCATGGTGACACCCACTTGAGGGCAACTTACACTTTGACACCCACTTAAAGACGGCTCCAAGTGAAGCAAAGAGAAGGTTAAGTCTGATCTAGTACACAACACGTGAAAGTGACTTCTAGCCTCCCACTTGAAGTCAACTCGTATTGCCTCGGGCTCTTATCAGGCAAGCAGCGGAAAAATTTCAGCCACTGATCAGGTTTTCTTCTTCCATTACCCTTTCCGCCCACACAACTTGCAGGCATGGCAACGACGACATCAACCCTTTAAAAGGTCAGCCTTGGGAAAAGTGCCACTCCCATAAGTAATACCGCCTATCCGGTCTGCAGCTATCACCGGGATATGTACATAGCATATTGTATTGACAAACGCATAGACAACGCCAACATTTCTCTTTCGCCTGATTTAACATAAAATAAATAAATAATGATAGATGAAATGTCACGGGTGGCCTTTGTGTTCAGTTTGATTCATTGATGGCAGCCTTTGCTGAACACACAAGTCACATAAGCCAAAAGGAAAAAGGAATAACAATTCGGTTTATACTTATTTCCTTCTCTGTTTAGTCCTGTAAAGCAGAACTAATGGTAAAAATGTGAAAACATTTTACTACAGTACTCTTATTTGGTTTAAAACTACCATCACAGTCTCTCGATCTAAACCCTGCTCCCAGTTTTTACACTGAAAAGGTGGATTGCCCGATCTCGGAACACCTTAACTCCTGTTGTTTGTTCTCCCTTTAATGCTCTTTAGAGTGTGATGTTTACATGTGCGTTGGTGCACCATGCCACCATATTTTTACAATATCTATTTCCCACCAATGTCCATCTCCACTCGCCAAATAGCGAAAAATGTAGACGCTGCCACTTCATTTTGAATGCTATGCACCGAAATGACAACTGTAGAAAAATCTCCGCAGCTCAAATTGTGTTATCTCATGACCTGTACTAGCTAGAAATGAATACACCGTCGTTTGTGAGGTTACTTTCAGAATATTTAAGGATTTCCAATTTTAGTTTTTAACTGCTGGTACTAATCTCTTTTTAAGTCGGGAGTTAGAAAACAAAAGGCCCACAAAAAAATATTTAACCTGTAACAGCACAGAAAAGTAGGGCATACCCTAATGCAACTTATTCCCTTGTAGAGGACACAGTGCTTGGCGAGCTAATTTTAATGACTGCCAGCTACATAGCAAGCACTGCTTAATATACTAGTAAAGGCTGTTTTACACTGCTCGGTTTTAAAGCAACTGAGAGATACAATTGCCATGTTGCCCACTCAGTCACTTTCCAACCTAAACCGTAGGTGAATACTACTCTTCATTCTATCACGTATTCGTATTTCTACATTGTTTTTCCACCGGCATATGCAGGCCTACGGTTGTACTACATCTTCACCTAGTTTTGTCATACTATTTTTCATTCTGACAATGTGTTAATGTTGAGTATATCTGCAATTTTTTTTTAAACTTCAGCGTGCATTTAGCAGTACTTCCTGGCTGTAGGCCAGCATAAATTCTGTTTACGTCAAATGGTTTAGATAGACCAAAATTGCATTCTGTCAGTGTCTCCCCTAACCTTAAATAAATTCATTTTGTGTTTAACTTGAATCCTAATTTTCAAAATTTCCTTACTTTCAAGAATCTCGTTTAATTTTTTTACACACCAATTAAATTTCCAAGTTGGGTTACGAAGTTTCCTGATACCTGACGGAACGTCTGTTTTGAGCACTGAGCGAATTAAATTTGACAAGCCATGTCTCCACAGGCATTCGGAAAAGGAAAAATAATAATAACCTTGGTGATGCAACTCAATGCCGCACAGACATTGTACTATTTTCCATTTGTGACCTCATAACGTTACACATCATCACCCTATACGAAATACGTCATCCGCCAACCTTCCTGCAAATCTGTGGAAACAGCCACTCATCCGTGTACTATGCTTTTACACGTTGCCAATTGTTACGTCATTTCCCCCGTCAAACGTTAATTGGTGTTTCAAAGAAGAAAGAAAACGCAGACGTTCATTTATTACAAACTTAAACAAAAAATGCTTTTAAAAAGATGCTCAGGAAACTCAGCCAAGCATGACAATAAAGAGCAAAAGAACACCGAGTAGGAAGTGAGTCCTTTTGTTTACGAATACTTGTATGCTCTCACGTTCTCGAACAAGTTATAAAAAAAGAAGCGTCATAAAAGTTTCGTAATTATAACAACCTTCGGGTGTTTTCGTTATAGTTACAGGAAGTCGTGGGAATATTCCACACCATCCAATTACACGAGCCAATTAAAAGGTTTCCTGATGCACTTCACACCAAAATTGGTATTTATATATCCACAATAAATGAAAATTAACCTAAAATGAACAGAAAGCTTTTTGTAATAAACAGGCACTAGGGCCTGAACCCAATTTTGACAGCACGGATCGACAACTGCATTCAGCAGCTTGGTTGTTTGGAAGTTACGCAGGATCAATCATGTTTTAAACTGGACTGGTGACAACGTTGAGCTGGAGTATCTTACGTTTAATGGTGCCCAGGAAACAATTTTCACAGCTGCTCCTAAACTCTTGCTGTACAGGTAGACAAGCCAAAATTGACATCACGTTAAAAATTATTTCTAGCTTTTAGTTGATGGAATGCTAAGTGAGATCGATGCATAAACGTACCCTTTTAACTCTAAAAATTCAGGTAAGCATGTGAAATATTTTAGTCGCGCCTGACCTTTGCGATGAACTCTTCCTTACTAACGATAATGAGAAATGATAATTAAAATTTTCTAACACCATGTGGCAGCCCCGAATTGGTGATACGGGTTAAGCGAGATGCTCCATTGGATTTACTGAAATCTTGGCAAACGGGGTGAACAAGAAGGGAATGTTTTCCATTCCTTACCATGTATGTTTACAGGGGTTATATATTTAATACTATCCTTGTGGCAGAATCAGAGCGACGGGCAATGCTACGTCGCAGTACGGCTGGCTGTGTTGCAGTATGAATTATCTTGCGTTTTTTTTCTTTCTTGATCTTCTTTTTGCGATAATTTTGCCAAAAATTGACCGATTTTGACGTTCAAAACAACCGACAAAGGATCTTGGAAAAAGTTCTTGCAAGAAACTTGTTATGTGAACCCAAATAGGTTTAAGCGAAAATTTTACTCAATACAAAATTCCACCTTCGCCCCACCCTGCAGACACCCTGCAGACACCTTCGCCCCTCCCTCTTCCCGCAGACCGTTTTTTGGTTGTAAAAAGCTTGTCGCAGATTGCTGAAAATATTCTGCGGCCGAGAATACTATGGTATGTATACACATTAGCATTGAATTAGTAGTAAATAAGCAGCGAATTACAGGGAATTTCATTTTCCATGAGATAAACTTTTGTTTTTGAATATCGGTCGGTTCAGTAGTTTTACTTTGGCTAAAGTTCACGAAGCAAATCAATGAAACTACCGAACACTAAAGAGCCGGCAAATAAAACGACTAGTAACATGGTGACACCCAATTCAAAACTAGACTGGAAGTAAACTGGAAGAATTCCTCCCTCAGCACCGGAGGACGAAACAGATGAAGAATCACTGGCTAGAAGCTGCGCCAACACCACTCTGGAATGCTGACACAAGGCCTACTGTGATATGATGAGGAGGGAGTTTTGAATTTTGGAAGATTGTTGGGTTTGGAAAGAGTGCGGATTTGGAAAGATTGTGAGTGTGGGTGCTAGCTGGCTTAACTGCCTGAAGAAAACCAGTAAAGGTTGTTGAAAATTCACAGTGAGTATTTGTCATAAAATTTTGTGACTTTGCACTACATATTTATAAATTTAACTCTTACTCCACTGTGGGATCTTCTAATTTCAGCGGTTGAATTTCTAGATTTTGAACAGAATAACCAACAACTGCAACAGGCAGAGTTGATTACTATGGAGTTCCGTCTGAGTCCACCGCTTTCCTACAATTTCTTACGTAGAATAATATGAAGCCTGGTTGGTTCTGTAAGATGGTTACACCTTTACATGACTTTTCAAAGTAATCACGTTGTAAAATTATGTACTCAACATCTTGGAATAGTGGTGTACACGGTAGGACTGGGCCATCCAGGAATTCCAAAGGCAGGCACTTGCACTATAAGAGGCCTTTGTTAAAACAAAAAACGTGAATGAATAAATGAATATTAAAAAATAATAATTTGAAATGTATTCGTACGAAAATTGAATCTCCCAAGTTGCAGTAAAACGTTTCAAATTCATACCAATTTCTTAAGGGCCCCGCTGGGGGAGCTTACAGCGCTCCCCCAGGTCCCAGTGCCAAAGAGGGTGCCCCTCTGAATTTTCTAACCTTGCTAACTGCTTACAGAAGCCCATGCAGTACGGTACGTCCTGGGAAAGCCAGATCGCTCCCAGTACTACGCTGGTGGTGTAAATCATTAGTAATAGAAAACCAGCACATGAATTGAAAAGAAACAAATGGACTTCGCAGTAAATAATATTACTTATTACAAGGACCATTGCCCAAGTGCTTGCTTGCTCCACTGTCCTATAGTGTCATTGTTACTGTCAAGCTGGATTGTATGTCAATTCTGTGATTCCACTCCGAATTAAACTGGTTTTTTTTTTCATTGCCATTTGATTACGCTTCTCTGCTACGTCCAAACTTGCACCATTTTTTCTAACTTTGGTTCAAGTAGTTATCAAGGACAAGCAGTCTAGTTTATTAAAGACCATTTGTTTATTCCTGAAGAAACAGAAGAAGGTATTTCTTCAACAGAAGAAAGGTATTCCTTCAACAGAAGAAAGGTATTCCTTCAACAGAAGAAAGGTATTCCTTCAACAGAAGAGGGGTATTTCTTCTGAAATGTTTTCCACCAATCGAAGAAACTTGACAACCCTGAAGAGGAGTAAATGCTGTCAGATAAATATCCAAAGAAGAAATTTGGAAAATTTACAATTGTCTTTCTTCAACTTTGTGGAATGCAGACTGACAGCGCTTGAGAGTATGAACACTTAAGTCGTTTGTAGTAACAAAATATTGTTTTTTAATTCTACAAATTTTCCTTGAACATTACTGTCGGTAAATTCTACACTTTTTCAGCCTGGTATTTAATGGCCTATCTTTCAGAATTCCACACTTGTCCAGGCTTAACTAAAGCTTAAGCTAAATTCCACAAATAACTAAAAAAAGAAAGGCTTAACTAAATTCCAGAATTTTTCAGCAAGTATATGAACTTGTACGTGTAGCTATCTACGGGTGCAATACATTTTTCTCAACTCGCCGTTGGCCAGTATACCAAATATTTTTAGCCGCCAAAATTAAAACGAAAAATTAATATTTTAGGCATTGAATACCAATTTGAAAAAAAAATGCATTCTTTGCATCTCTCAAAACGGAAGTTTCTTATGAATTGTGTTAGGGCGCGTTTACGCAGCGACTCGCCTTTGCATTCTCGCAGCTAGAACTCAATCGCGATGGCAAAGGTGACATTGCCAGGGTAACAACGCTAGATGGATTAGCTAAATCCGACATCGTTTGAGTAAATACTTGCAGTCTTACAATCCGTGTCAATAATATAAAGAATTCCTCATGACGAAACAATTTTCCCAAAAGCTTCTGAACTCACGTTCTTTGTTGTTTTCGTTGCGAGGCGGCAGACATAAAACCGCCGCCATGTTGGAATTTGAGGTGAGTTCTAGCTTCTAGCTACGAGAATGCAAAAACGAGTGGTTGCGTAAACGTGCCCTTAGGTCCACACGGCCTCGTAGGTTCAAAAAAACTAGGGATGCACCGAATACAAAATTTGCCGAATACCGAATACACAACCTAATACTTACCTTGCCGAATACCGAATATGTAACCGAATAATCAACTTGCCGAATACCGAATATACAACCGAATAGTTAAACTGCCAAATACCGAATATTTAGCATCAAACAATTTACATACCAATTTATTCGGTCCTGTGCCGAATAATGGCCGAATATCGAATACTTAACCGAATGCTCTGCCGAATACCTGTAATTTAAACCTATTTGATAATTTTTCGTTTTTTTTTTTTTTAGAAATGTCAGAAGACAATTCCTCACAAACCAAAAACTAAATGCTTAGCTAAACGTTCTTACATTAACACAATTGCATAAATACATACTAAAAAATAAAAAAAATATTCGGCTGAATACCAGCTAGTCGGCCAAACACTGAATAGCACTATTCGGCCGAATATCCTTGAATAACTTGAATTTTCGGCCGAATATATAAAAAGCCTTTAGAAAAGAAGAAATTTCTGACACGTTAGCATTATTCCTCATAACTTTTGAACAGTAAGAGCTTGAGATTTGGACCAGTATGGAAATGTGGCAGGAAAAAAAAACCTTTAAAATGTATAGTGAAATAACACAATTTGCCAAAATTATATGAAAATGTGTTCAGATCAGTTCAGCCTTGTTTATGATCAATTCGTTGGCCGAATTGGCTACTAGGAAAAATATTTTTATCGCCAACCTGCCCAATTTAAATGCCTTGACAAGTGGCCAGTGAATTTCTACACATCCATCTATCCACCCATGATAGTACCTAACAGAGACCAATCAATAGCCCAACAATAAGATTTGGACAGATGCAATAGGGAGGGGCCAAACTTCTTACCACAGGCGAAACAACTCTTGTGCCACACCTTGCCCAAAGCAATCTTCTCCTCAGCAAAATACACGTTCTTGCTGCATCTTGGACAAATTCCCGGCATGATGATTGGAATCTGACAACACAAAGAAAAGGGGGAAAGGGAAAATATATTATTGTATATTATTATTATTATTAATACATTATTATAAATTACAAACGGAGCAAGTGGATGGATGTGGTTTCTATTTTTTTTTTAAATATTTTTCTTTATTTTGTCAAACAGGGCAGTGAACTTGAAACCATGGTACTTCAATGGAAGACAATTTCATGGATAGCCCCAATCGTGAACTCTACCCATATTAGTTTTTCAGCTTTGGTTTTTCTAGCTAATTGTAGGAATCGATTATTTGGATCCGTCTTGGCACTGCTTGGCACTCCACAGGCGCAGCTCTTGCAGTGCAAAATTGGAGGCCAAAATTGAATTTTTCATAACTCTTGAACTACAGAACATAAAATCTTGCGGTTTGCGAGGTTTTATAAAGCTTGAAAGGCGCATTCCACTAGAACTGGGTCCAACTTACAGGGTTCGCACAAGATCACACACAAATAAAATAAGACTTTTCCCAGAAGCAATATAATTTTTCAAGTACTTTCCCAAAACCAACACCGTTTTTTTCAGAGACCTTTATTTAATTTATTAAATTTTCCACCAATATAGAGTGAAAATTCTCCATATTACTCTGACTTCCACACTACATATAGTTCCTTATCTAGCACATTTTCGACTGCAGCCTGCCTGCTAGATAAGGAACTATCTGTAGTGTGAAAGTCAGCATAATATGGAGAATTTTCACTCTATTGGAGGTAAATTTAATACATTGTTCCACAGTAAAGCGTAAATGTTACGGACTTTTTTGTTAATTTATTAACTTGTTCAAATAAGGCTTTCAGCTTCAAACACGTTATAGTTTTATTGGGTAGGGGACAGACTACCAATGACTAAATTGTTTGTTTTAAACGTGTGCTGAAAAAAAGATGGAGGAAGAAATTATTTTGTGCTTTTCTTAAGTGTTGTTGCAGATTGGGTTAGGTCAGTTGCCTTGGCTTGGCTTGCATTTCACTAGGTAAAGTTTTCACCCGGGAGGCCCATGACTTTCAAGGGTACCAAATTTTCTTAACAAAATACAAGCAATGTCCTGTAAGTGATTAGCGCTAAAAATACAGCACGAATAAAGCTGTAGATGCTTACTAGAAGGACGCACCTCAATATTTGTGTGTGTGTGTGGGGGGGGGGGGGGGGGGGGGACAAATTTACGCCCGCTTCCTCCTCCTTATTAATCCTTATGCGTGTGCGTGCTGTAAAGTCGTATATTGCGATATAGAACCTTACGGCGACAGTTTACAATATTCAATAAATTTTAAACAACTTCGAATACTTTTACCTAGGACACGTTAGAGAAATCTATCCTAGCTTTTACCGTCATGAAAATTTAAATTAAATTTATATTGAAATTAAATCTCCATACGGCCGAAAAGCCACCCACACACCCACACACGAATAGGTTGCAAAAAAAATTTCAAAATTCATCAACAAGTCCAGATGTAGCACAACCATTTAGGTTATTAGTTCACGGCAAAAGTAGCTGACCAGCTGGCCAAACCTGCTCCTAATGGCGCTCCCTAGAAGATGTTGACAGCTTTCACACATCTGGACACGCAAACTATTTATAGACAAATTAGAGCGTCCACTAAAAAAACTAAGAGACCTACACATCTTTCTTTTCTTAGGGTATAATAGCATTGAACAAAGTCTGGGGAGCTAACAAATATCCGCATACCCTGCCCGAAGCTGAGAAAGTTGTGGTAAACCTGCATGCCGCGAAATTGTTAGTAAATTTAGCGATATTTTTAATCAATCCTAGAGATAAGTAAGACTGAATAAAAACAGAAATTATAATTTTTTTTTTTAGTGGGCGTTTGTTTAAATAAAATTTAAACACCGTTACTCAGTAGTACGAATGCGCAATGGGCACCTAACGACATCGATAAAAATAAATGAATTAAGAAATGAGTAACAAGTAACAAGGCAATTGAAGAAATGGTAGGCTACCTCTGCCATCACAGAAATGAACACTATTTTGTTCTGCGGCTCTGATAGGGTGTCACTTTAAAAAAAATCTTGATGTATGCAGACTCAGTGGTTTTTTTTTTTTTTTGTGTGAGAACATTGCCTCTTTTTGTCGCTATAAAAATTTTGAAGTTTTTATTTTAATTTATTTTATTAAAAACTATTGGACCCTTGTCAACTGTAGCAAAGTAATGCTGGAGTAAAAGAACAAGCTCATCTCTTACCCACATTAATAAGTTTTTTTTTAAGGGGGAGTCTAGTCTAAGATGTTCAAGTATGGGAGTCCAAACCCAAAAGAACTGAACCGGGAAACTAATGATCGTCAGAGACAACATTCCGCAATATGCCAGAATAGATACCATAGCCACTGAAGGAAGCAGGTATTCTTTCATAGCAATGACTGGCAGCTAGGGCTTTGTCATTGTTCCCTTCTCAGTCACTGACTAAGAGGGAACCATGACAAAGTCCGGTAATTATACTATAGAATAAGTAATAGATGTCCGTGAAGTAGGCCCGGTTATCCCGAAATAATTGATCGTCTGCGAGAAACGGAACAGTCCAAAGATCGAGGGGTGGCGAAATCGCACGAGCGCGAGTTCGATTTTGCTACCCCGAGATCTTTGGACTGTTCCGTTTCGAGTAGACGATCAATTATTTCGGGATAACCGGGTCTACTTCACGGATATGTGTTTTAATGCTAAGGTGTGACGTCGAGCCAACATATCTAGTTATTTCAGATTTAAAAAAAATCTATTTGAAAATTTTATTTGTGAATCATGACGTAAATTCTTGAACTCAAACTTCCGGTTTAAACTTCCGGTCTGCGAAAGTCTCACGTACGTGAGGACGTCCCTATATCCAGTCCCAGTCACCGACGTTTGTGTTTAAGGTAAAACCGTATTTTTTCTACTTTATTAGTTTAAATAAGATATAGCGTATAAACTGCGCTATTCGCTTGAGTCTCGTAGGTTTTTAGGTGTGTTTTAAAAGGCGTCAGTAGACTAGTTTTCGTTCCGTCGGAACGAAAGGTTGTCGGGGGTTCGGCTTGAACTATTTATTAGTGGATGGGGGTGGGGAAGGGGCTAGCATCGTACGCGAGGTTTTTTTTTTTTCGTGTTAGTGCGGAAAATGTCGCCAGGTTATAAATGTGCTGTTCGCTTGAGTATCGTATGTTTTTAGGTGTATTTAGGTGTGTTTGCAAGTGTCGGTAGCCTAGTTTTAGTACTGTCGGAGCAAAAGGTTGGCGGATTGGGCCATTCTTACATGGGTGGGGTTCTAGCATAGTAGCCTACGCGAGGTTTTTTTTTCTTTCGTGTTAGTACGATAAATGTCGCAGGTTGCAAATGTGCTTATTTATGTTGGCTGAATTTGTGTCGTGAACGGTAGTTTTGCAAAGTATGTCACGTGGTAGAGCAGTGGTTGTGTAGAGTGCGGAAAAAGTGTTAGATTATCCAAAAAAAGTGTGGGTTATCAAAATTAACCCATGGTCACGTGTGTGGGTTTTCAGATTAACCGTATATAACGGCTACACTTTTAGCATGGGGATGTGTTGGCGTGACGTCACCACCGTGCATTAAAACATGTTAAAACGCTACTCACAGTCATAGTGAGGCCAATGCCACACTGTGAGGTTAAGAGAGTAACAAGAAACCTTGATTTCGACCACAACAATATAAGTAACGGAAATATCTCTGGCCGGACAAGTTTTTGGTGGCGGTTTCTGATGTTATATGTTTAGCCGCAGCGAGCACAACAGCATGAGCAAAAGACATAGTTGGGGGGGGGGGGGGATTTTCGTGAACAGCGACCTTGATTTACTGCAATTTTCAGATTTTACTGAAATAAAATCGAAAACAAACATTTTTTTTAATCATAAAAATGTTAGCACGTTTTTTTTTTCAAAATTACGTGCCATACTCGCTGCGGCTAAACACATAACGTCAGAAAACTTGTTCGGCCGGAGATAATTTCCGTTTCTCTGGTCAAAATCAGGTTTTCTTGCTGCGCTCTTATCTCGCAGTACGGCCAGCCTCACTATGGCCGTGAGTAGCATTTTAACATGTTTTAATACATCTTTAAAAAAAAAAACAAGCGGCTACAGCGACTACCTAGTCGCATCCGGTCTTCTGTACAGTTCTGCCACTACCAGTAGTGACGCACACTTCTCTATCACGCATTGCAACAGCTATCTCTATTATATAATCTAAAAGTAGTAACCATCTGAATTGCCCGTTAAAAATGTGTTAGCTTTTAAGCATATTTTACATTTTAGGCATAATTGTCAGCTTGTAGGCTTAATTTACAACTTTAATTTCGTAAGTAGCAACTAACGGAGATTTTGATTGTATACAGTAAGCCTATTCATTTTTGCAACACGGTATGCCTCAATCCCGGCACACAGTTACAGTGTTACAACGTAATACGCAACGTAGCCTATATAGATCAGTGGTAGTAGGGAAGGGACAGGAGAGACGCTGTTGAGAAATCCAGCAGCGACTCGTAGCATCATGACGTTGCCATGGTAACGTGATTTTAGGCTTAATTTTCATTTTTTAGGCCTAATTTTTTAACGGCAGTTTTAGTTTCGTAATAGCAGATAGGCCTGATGGAGAATTTGGTTCGACCGTAAGCCTATTCATTCATGCAACAATGCGACAAGACTCTTTTAAAAGAAGCTAAAATGTTTTTTTGTTTTTACGGCTGCATTAACACAAATCCTTAGGATTTCAATTCGATGATGAAATGTTATTATTTAATTTAATTACGTCGAAGAAATCTATTAGCTATAAGGAGGCAACGATGTTTTTATTTGCCATGTTATTTAACTAGCTTTTAACACTGAATCTAACGTTGTAAACAATGGTCGTCTCTATCTGGTATACCGTTGCGAAGTTGAAGAAAGCGACGGAGGGACGGACAAAGTCGTTGCAATAGTCTTCTCAGCCGGTACGGCTGTACAGAAGAGAAAAATAAGGGTGTGTGCAGGTTTTCGTTATGAATTTCTGAACCGTACCGTAACGACGTAAAGGATTCGACAAGTAGGTGAATTAAGTCGACAGCGATGAAAGTAGCTATGTCATAGAATTACCTCGCCGCCCCAAATTCACCACTACCACACTCCTGAGACTGCTAGTATACACAGTGCAGGGGGAAAAGTGTCAACTGTGAAAAAAATTCCTGTGACTATAGACGTATGACTGAGTCCTGATGTCAACATCAGTCGAGTGCAGACATTATAATTCATGTTTCAAGAAAGCAACACTGCAGTCATAATAAATTTAACAAGTCTTTACTTGCACGTCATGTTAAGTCTGTCACCACGAGCGAGATTTGCTGTACAAACGATAAAAGACAACCCCATTGTTTCAAAATTTCTGAAATTAGCAGTAATCCCGTTTTTTATTTTTTTTTACTATTCGAAATTCTTTTCAGCATTTTTTCACACTATAAGAACTTTCACTGTGGTATATTGTGGCAAATGGCTTAGCGTTGTTCGTGTAGTGCTCGGGGCCACTACCTTATAGCTCGGGTTCCCTTACCATCGCTTACCGTCCTACAGAAACCCAAATATCTGAGAAAATATTTTAGGTATGAATTACATCTCGAACGCATAAACTTCATCCACCCAAGATCACTTTTCACGAAATTTCAACCAATTTGGGACAAAAATTGCTAACTTTATCGTTTCCCATACGGATAAACAGACAAAAAATCTGTATTCGATGTGGCTTGCCCAAAAACAGTTCCCAAACACAATAACTTTGTAAGTGACACGCAACCTGGAATCTTTGTCAAGATTTTTTTTTTTTTTTTGGGAAGGGTGTGGCGAACCAAACCGGAATTCAAACTGTGATTCTCGAAACCGCACCGCCTGCGGGGGGGGGCTTATCAAACAACTAGTTTTCTGCAATTTTGCCTTTGAAAGTGCCTTTGAAACAATAAAAGACACATTTTCTGAACTTTTTTAAACTGCCTAGTACCTACCCTACATACCTTCGTTGGTTGCTTTAGTTACGAAATTTTACTAACTGTTATCAGTGACTAAGGATCCAAAAAGCTGAGTCTTGAATGGGGGGAAGGGCATGATGCTCCTTTAGCCTCCCCCCACCTACCCCTACTCCCTCCCCACCATGGTACGACTGCATCACAGGAAATGCACAGGGATGCATAAATATGAAGTCTGCAGAGTTCTCAACCTGCCGAATAGGCTACTGAATAAATATTCTGATCAACTCATCGAATACCAAGTAAATATTCTGATTAAACTTGCCAAATACCGAATGTACAACCGAATAGACCGAGCCCCGAATTTTCGGAGCAGCCCTAGAAAAGTACGAAAATATAAAAAAATGGTGCGTTAGACACAGACTGTTGTAGTGCAATTCGTAAGAATGACCTTAGCGACTGTGGTGGATGGTGTATCCAATAAAATGAATTTGAATTCCCAACACGTAGCCTGGAGAGACAATGGTTGTTTAATAAACACACTGCGTGCTCAGTTTCAAAGGCGGCCGGTTTAAATTCTAAACCACAGAGACCTGCAATAATTCAGCACACTGCTAATAAACGAGTGCTATAAAGAAAATTATTGGGCCAGGCGGTGACATTGGGTTTACCATACTACGTACGAATTTTTTTTTGTCCAAACTGAACTTTGAACCTTACTTGTGCACGTTTCAGAATGTGAAAGAAGTCTAGCAAGGGGGAAACCTAGGAAATTGACAATCGTAGGAAAAAGGTAATGTCTCGACTCCAGAATACATCCCATAGCACCCTTGCCCATAGTCACTGAAGAAAGCTGGTACTATCACACACTAACTTGACTGGCACTGACGGCAAGGACTGCATCAGGGTCCCCTTCCAGTCATTGACAGCTTCTTCGGGGAGTACTGTACATTTGAATCCTTAGCAATAATATTTTGAATCAAATTCAATTCCTTCATTTCATTTCCTCATTTCCTTTCAATCAACAGTGGAGGATCTCAAAGAGAAATGCTCACCGAACATTTTCAACTTTACTTGAAAACGTGGACTACTATGCCTACCTACCATCAGGGTTGCCACACGACATGTTGGAAGATAAGTAAGCGACCAAATTTTAAAAAATGGCTGGGTCAAGGGATCTGTGGAATTCCTCTAAAAAGCTGACAGTTTAAAATTAGGGCCTGAAAGAACTCATGATTTATGAAAATACTCGAACTTCAATAACGACTCACAACTAATTTACGTTGCTGCAAGTTTTCGATAGTCATTAAACACCCGTTGTTATGCGTTCAAACGCCGACTATCTTCATCTGGCTTCCTGCGTTCTGGACACTCTACTGCATCGGATCGGTCGTTGATTGTTTTTGAAAATCGCGCGCGTGATGGCCTGAAAAACATCATCAAATTTGTAAAAAAAAAATTTTTTTTTTTTTAGCAATTTGACACTGAACAACGTATGTTTACGACCCTACCATAGGATGCAAAATGTCCGTCCGTTTATTATCTACCAGGGTTGAACATTAAGATAACACTTATGACACTGGTGCAGGTCGGATACTATGAAGAGGGTTTCCATCAAACAATTTGTGCCTTCTCTCCTTCCAGCCAGGGGGGTCTGGGGGAGCACGTTGAGCTCCCCTAGCATGCCCCTGAGCTAATGCATTTTAGCCTATTTTGGGACCCTTTCTGGCCTCTGGCGAGTACTCCCTACACTTCACAATTCTATCTAATAAACAAATATTAAGAAAAATGTGCCTTCCTCAAAAACCCGATTCCGTGCAACACTGTAACCCCCAGGGTGCGCCACTGAGTGAATCCATAGAAATAATTTGAAAAAAAGCAAACGATTTAGGTCGGAAATTTCATCGGAAATTTAAATAAAAAGCATAAAAACGTGCATGTAACAACCCTGCATACTAGGGGTGGCACGATAACTGATAATATCGCGCTAAATATTTTTGTCGATTATCGTATCGCACTTTTTCTGATCTATCGAATTATTGTGCATACCCCGATGCTTGAATTGTCATATCTCGGAAACCGTAATAGCTAGAAACAAGCGGTTTACAGCATTGCGTGTGGAATTACTAGGGCTCGCCAACTAAGTGTGCAATACTGTTTCTAGCCACTTTGGATGATTGGAGAGTTAGCTATTGCTGACAATATTTACGCATCAAGTAGCAACACAACTGTGGAATTGTTTCTACATGGTAAGGAACTAATGGATGACGGCACGTGCATTTTCATGTCTACTAGTCAAATTGCGAGTGCCACACAATTCACATTCTTGACGGTTGCACTGTAGACTTCAACCAATGGGGTTTTTTTTAATTAAAGGGCAACTACATCCATTTTGACATGTATGTTTTACTTTTGGGTCACTCACACAATAACTGAAGATAAAAATTGCGATAGGAATACATTACGTACGTCCGATACAACAATTTAATTACTACATTACCAAAACATGATAGGAAGACCGTCGTATCATGGAACGCGCAGAAATTAATGCCGACAGACGGTGCCTATCGATTTCAACTCGCAGCCGATTGACATAGCTGTGAGTAGCTCAAGCGTCTGACGGCCTTAGCTGGCCACACTACTGTCGACCAGCTAAGGCCGTCAGACGCTTGAGCTACTCGCAGCCAACAGAGCTATCTCAATAGGCTGCGAGTCGGAATCGATAGGCACCATCTGTCGGCATTACTTTCTGCGCGTTCCAGCAAAACAATGGCGGTCTCCGTGTCGTGTTTTGGTGATGCAGTAATTCAATTGTTATATCGGACGTACGTAACGTATTCCTACCGCAATTTTTGTGTTTAGTTATTGCGTAAGTGATCCAAAAGTAAAACATGCATATCAAAATGGATGTAATTGCCCTTTAACAAAATTAAGTGGTTATTCCAGCATCAAAATTTGTTTTACCGAGACATTTTCGATTATCGAGATAATTAAAAAATTATTATCGGGGTAAAAACTTTTTTTTATCGTCCCATCCCTACTGCATATACCATACTCTTTACCAAGCCGATTGTTATTGTAACAAATTATCGCCGCGTGAACAAATAGCATAATTGAGAATACCTAACCCTGACACAGCGTAAAACTTACGCCCATTTTTTTTAGTTCTGTTAATTTTTGTATGTCAAAGAAAAAGGCAAGCGGGGAATACTCTTTAGCAATGCTATCAATTTATTTTTACTTTTACTTTTACTTTTTTCCAGTCGACTGATGGTCTCATTACCGGTTGTTCCTCTTCTTTGACACACTTTTACTGACCTCTGCTACGTCATCACTTACCACTTTCTCTCCAACCTGACCTTAAAAGGGAATACCTATACAAAGTAGTACGAAACTACTTTCTATTCAAAGTTCACCTCGAGTATAGAATGACGGCACTAAAATTTCTGTGGCACACTACTACCGAGGTTATTTTACATAAAATATACCGTCGTTAAAATTAAAAAACAAATGCGTTGTGTAGGATATTTTTATAGTTCAAATAGTTTATTAACATTTTCTGATTTTTAATTGTTAGCGTTTTCGATTACTGCGATTAAAAAAAAATCTACGATTGTTTAATGAACATATTGATGTATTTTTATTTTTAAAATAAAGCACTTGGTCTCACACGATTTTCTAATTCTCGTAAGACTAGGTAAGCCTACTATTCTTTGCCCAAACAACAACAACAAAAATGAAAAGGGTTGTTATAGTTGGTTAAAATTAGAAAAATAACCACTCAAGCTATTGTTGACGTGGCACTTTTTTTTACACATCTGCAGGCTAGTTGAGTTGAGTCATAATATACAATTAAAAAATAAGTGATATAATATCAAAAACCAAAACTAGTAAAAGGGGACCGCTAAGTTCCGAATGGCTTGGCCCTTCAAAGGAGTGATATCAACACACCACAGCATTCGCCAAGTTAATCACACCAAATAATACTTGGACGTTAAATGAAAACTTGAACATTTGCAAAGGTTGAATAGTTTTCATTTAATTTGGCGAATGTTTTGGTGTGTTGATATCACTCCTTTGAAGGGCCGAACCATTCGGAACTTGGCGGACCCTTTTACCAGATGTGGTTTTTGATATGAAGTATACACCTCCTTCGTTGCAGATTACCTCGTTCTCCATTCGACACCCTAGAGCTTTCAGTTGATCAGAAATTGAAAGACATGCAACATCTAAGTCGAAGTTCCTCAAACGTAATATTTGCAGTTTAATTCTTAAACCTATAGTCACAAGCTACGATGCATACAATAAACAATAGTCTTCGGTATAGTACCAGGGTTCAGACAATTTTCTCAATTCTCAATTTCCCTGACATTTCCAGGTTTCCCACGTGCATCCACCGACAGTTTCCAGGTGTTTAAAAGATATTTAGTCATAGAGAAACGGGCAGTAGCTAATATTTTTACTAATATTTGTACTAAAATAATCCAACAACCTAGAAAATAGCTGTTCGGAGACTAGTCCAGACGGGACTAAATGCATTTTCATCACATACATTGGTTATACCCTAAGATTTGGTTTATTGAAGTTATATCTAAAATACTTGAACATATTAAAGCACAAATTAAAATATTTGTCTAGGATTTTGTTTCAGATATGCTAATTCAATGGAACTTGCAGATCAGACACAAAGACATTTTATTTTTCACATTTCCCTGTCTTTTCCCCGATTAAAAAAAAAATCATTGTTTCCCTGAGGTTTTGGCTCTATTTTCATTTTCCCTGAGATTTCTAGGTTTTCCAGGAAACGTCCTAATTGATGGGAATAGTTTTGTAGTTATTACGGAAAGAAAACCCAAATGACTCGATTAACCCTTTAATGCCCATGCCAAACTGGATATTTTTTTAAAGTCCCAGTTGGGTCGGTCGCGGGATTCGATCTGGCATTCACTTGGTTTGCAGACGAAGACGCTGACCACTGGGCTGTTGCTGCTCGCTTTACTCGGGGTCCCCGGGGACCCCTCACAAAGCTCGCGTTGCGCGTTGGGACTCAGTTTTTGGCCGTTCAGTAGCCGTCGTTTTATAGGGACGCCAGGGTTAACATTAAATAAATATGGACTTGCAGCTGCATTTAGTTTTTAGGTAATTTGTTCGTTTAACAGGGAAGAGAAAAAATAATATGACGGCAAGTTACAACCAGAATTAAAAAGTTTGCTTTTTTTAAATCATCATTAGACGGCAAAGAAAGTGTACTTTATTACAAAGAAAAAACTACATATTTCAAGAAACCGGATCGAAAAAATTAATAAGTACCGTCACGACCTGTAACGCAAACTCGAATCTTTCAGCAGAATACGTGAAAGCAGTACACAAATTATTTTCTTTTAATCGACGCCCACTTGCAAGAGCACATAAACACGCATCCATCTTCAGTCTGGTATTGAGAACACTTTCTCTACCTAGCAAGGTCACAGGCTCCTTAACTGCAGGGAGAAGAAAAAAAAAATGGCAGTCGAATGATGCGGTCTAATAATTACATCATCCAACGACTTTCCCGTTTCATTATTTAATGCAATGACACGCTTGGAGACATTTTCCTAGGCAAGAATTAAAACTGCTCACGGAACAACAATTTCACGCATCGCTTTGCAACGCCTTTGCGCCTCGTAGACATGCTAAAGGCAACGTTGCGTGTTTCGGTAATGGCTAATTAGAAATGAGCACTGCATGTTCTTTTAATGTTTTCCTACAACGCAGGTTACGAATGTCTGAGCAGAAAACCACAATATTAAAAACCCGGCGACGACGAGTACCAACCACGTCTAGGTCCCAACTGATTACGATTCTAAAAGAAACTTGTGAAATTGTGGAAACCATTGAAAACCTATAAATGCCTGCAAAGAGTTCAAACAAAATGTTTGACCAAGCAAAGAGTCTACATTAAAGACCGGCTTTTTGAGAATACAAGCTATATTACAGAAAGAAAGAAAGAAAAAACGAAAGAATACAACACTACTCACAGAAAGAAAGAAAGAAAAAAAGAAAACGAAAGAATACAACACTACTCACAGAAAGAAAGAAAGAAAAAAAGAAAACGAAAGAATACAACACTATACTCACAGAAAGAAAGAAAGAAAGAAAAAGATTACAACACTAATCACACAAAGAAAAAGAAAGAAAGAAAAGAAAAAAAAAGAAAAAAAGAAATAAGGAAAGAAAGATAGAAAGAAACAACAACTGCCTTGAGCGGGTCTCGAACTCGGGTGCTCTAACCAATGCACCAACGGAGTGCCCTTTGCTGCAGGCTCCAGTCGAGCTTCGTAGCTGTTCAACCTATATCCAGGCATGAAAGTCACTCCTGGTTGAAAACGAGGAAATACGAGGAAAGCCAACAAATTAATACAGTTTTAGGGTATTTAATGCATTTTTAGGATGTTTGCAAAGCTAAAAAACGAGGAAATCAGCTGAAACGAGGAAGGCTCTCATTCCTGTATATCTCACCACTGAGAACGGTGGAACAGCCACTAAGCCCAGCTGAAGATTGCAGCCAGAGTCCGCCGCGTGTATAGTACTTCCGCAGAACAAGAAGAATTTTTAAGCCGTGCCATCAAGCAGAAGTTAAAAAAAAAATAGGCCTAAGTCCCAACGTGCGTAACGACCGTTTTGAGGGTCACCCCCCACCCCCTCCCCCAGGACTTCGAACGATGTGAGCAAGCACAGCCCAGTGGTCGGCTTCCAGCCAAGTGGATGTACCCGGATCGAATCCCACGACCGAAGCTTGTAGCACACTACTCCGTTCCGTCACATCACGTCGCAAGGCGTCACAATTTCTGTTTGGATTAAAAGCATAGGAGCCACATATACTGCTCCGTCCCGTTCCGTGACGACCCGCAGGCTGATGGACGGGATTATCGAGGCAGAATCCTTTCAGTCAAAAACTGATCCCATCGGAGAAGTGTACGCACCTGCCATCAGTCGACGGCTGTCGTTGTCGTACCCCGCGAGCCTGCGCACAACGCCTTTCCCCTAACTAAATACAGTTGCTACCTATTTCAGTTGCCTTCTGGACTTAAATGTCATCATGCCCAAGCGTAAAGACTTAAAACCTAATTTACTAAGACTTTCTATTTAATAAGCTACTTAAGGTCACTACAGGTCCTTTATTTGCATCGCCAATTTGGGCGCGATCTAATTTAAAAGCTCAGCAGAGCCAACTGAAACGGTTAGCGACGGAAGCAATGTGCGCTGGAACATCCGTTGCCGTCAGACGTCGGAACGGTACGAAACGGAAAGGAACGGAGTAGTGTGCTTACAAGCTTTAAGGCAAATAGTTGAACATTTCTTTCTTCCACAAATAGTTGCATCTTGCATTCTTAAAAGACCTGTCAATGCCGACTGTTTGTTTCCCGCACCTTGCGATTTATTCTGTATTTATTCGAACAAAATCATTATTTTGAACTTCCATGATTTTTCCACAATTTTCCTGGCCATATTCTGCCAATTTCTTGAGCCATATTTCGTGTCTGTCTCAATCTTCATATTAGTCCACCCCTTAGGAAGTAAAGGACGCTGAAAATGCCCTCTTGCTCATGCCAACTGTGACACACGAAGAATTTTTGGAATTTCCTAACAAAATTGTCCTTCTCTGTCCCAAACACCCTTAGCAATTGAAAAGGACGTTAATTGGAATATTTTCTGTGTGTTTTCTTCAGGTACTTTTTTCAAGGTACGAGAATTCAAAATCCAACACGGCGTCCATTTCGGGGTTAACGAATCAAAAACAAACCATCGAATGCTGGCTTTCAAAAATCAGTCCCGCCATCTTGCACTTCAGCAAAAATTGTCTTCTTGTTGTCGTAAATCGACGCTGTCATGCCACACGAATCGTACGTCATGTCGCGCGAGGTACGAGGAGAAAATATGCGTCTGCGTCGTTGCCATGGCTACTACTCGAAAACCGCACGGTCCGGTAAAGACGAGAAGTACCAAGTAGATTTTATTATTAACCAAGTAAAAGCTAGTTAGCGAGGGAATTGTCGTTGCGCCAAGATTTAATGGCCAAGCGAGGTCGCTATGTCTGATTGTTTGTTAGTTTGGGACATACCAATGTTCGCAAATTTGTTCAGATTTGGGTGAAACTTCCTAGTAACAAGGAAGCTTTGTTGCATCAACGAAAGGGTTCGAAGATGAAATTTCTACCTCGTATATTTTCGCGGAATTTCGGGTGATTTTCGAGGTAGAACACTGGGAAATCACGGAGCACTGGGCAGAAATCATAAGGAATAATGTACTGTCGCATCTCACGCTCACTGAGAGCAACTGATATTCAGAACTCAATAATTCTGCGCCTAGTAAGTAAATGTTAAATCACAAATATTACGTAGTTCGGAATATGCTTTCCGCTTGAATAACCGGTGTTCCCGCAGTTCGTCAGCTGGTGTTTCTATTCCACAGCCAGTTTCGCGCAATATTATTCTACTTGCATAATCATTGTTAATAGCGCCGTGCGAAGGGAATGGAGTGGAATACCAGATCGGTTGATTGCAAAGCTAGCAGGGGTGGAGAATTG
This sequence comes from Lithobius niger, assembly GCA_023313725.1. NCBI lineage: Eukaryota > Metazoa > Arthropoda > Chilopoda > Lithobiomorpha > Lithobiidae > Lithobius > Lithobius niger. The sequence continues at coordinate 20,680 of JAHWFP010157544.1, read as the reverse complement.
ACGGCGGATGACCTTCACGGATGTTAGTGGCTCTTCCTGCCTCTATTTAGTTCAGAGGTGGGAATTGAGGGAAAAGCAGTTGCACCAGGTGCCAGGAAGGACACATTTTCATTTGTTTACTTTTTTTTTTATCTATTTGTTGTACGACGGCAATTCAGTTTACGACCAGTTTAAAAAAAAAAACAATATTTTCAAGGTACCTGGTATATAAATAAAATTAAAAAAATTAAAATCGGTAAACAACAATCACATTTCTGAGTACCTTCCCTCATTTAAAGGGACCTATCTCCCAAACGAGATTCCTATCAAGCAGTGAAAATTAAAGCAAAATAATGGAAGCGTTTCAGAGCATAGTACAAATGAAAGCAAACTATAGGTAAGAGTTTTCAGAGCACAGTAAAAATTAAGACACAGGCTTAATATTCGACACAATGGGAATCCCAGTTTCCGTAAGCCCCTCTTCCTCTTTAAAGAAGCATTCCTACTTGAAGGAATTTGTGATTAGGTGAGGTTTCTGACGTTCGGTGTTTCGCGGAACGAGCGTGGCACGCAATTTCGGAAAAAAAACAATATTCTTCGGCGAAACGGGCTATCTCCTACACCCGTCCCCCAACACAACCAAAAATCGATAGTTGAAAACCGACGTCAACATATGCCAATTTTTTTTTCTTCTTTCAATTAAACTATTTTAATAAGTTTTACTTTTTTTTTATTTCAATCAAACACGTCTCCTGCACCGAGGCTTTTTTTTTTTTGGCAAAGAATTACAAAGCTTGCTTTTAAAAATCAAAAATTGTTGTAGTTTTTACAATTTTGTTTTTCTCGTTTTATGCACGATTTAAATTTTAACACTCCTCGTAATAAATAAACAAGCCAACATCACTACAACAACATGACATACCTGAAGAACCAGGTACTTTACATGCCACGCGTTCCTTTTTCAGGAGTAGTTTAGCAAACAAAGGGTATGGTATGCAATTAACGTCAAACTACATTTTTCTAGAGATTGACGTAGTGGATAATGCGTAACATTGACGTTGATTTTACACCATACTCGTGTCCCGCTAGATCGTTCGATGGAAAAGAAATGCACAGATACCTGAAGAACCAGGTACTTCCATATCGGAGAATTTACGTAAGCGTCTGTTGATCATTTGACAAACGACGAGTTTTATGGCAGATAAGCCACACAAAAATCAAACACATTTTATCACAGTCACATTCCTTCGCTTAGATAACACACCAAAGATTGAGTGTAAAAATAATAACACAAACACGTTGATTTAGATGTAAAAAAAATGTGAATCTTCAATGTTGGTCTGCCTCCCACGATAACTTTGAACCCTTGTCCGATTTGTTACTCAACAAAATTTGGCAAGGTGTTTCAAAGAAGATTGAAACTGTCAACATCATTAGCTCAACACTGTTGTAATCCACAGGGACATCAATCAGAAATTAATACACAACTAGAAGACTTTAGAGATGGGTCGGTAACCGAAACCGAAACCGAATTTTCGGTTTTTACTGAAAACCGACACCGAAACCGATTCAGATTTTGTGTCGGTTTTTCGTACGGTGTTCGAAAATCAAAAAAATGATTTGTTGTTTTACATTTTTTTTAATAATTATAATTTTCTACGTATGAATGACAGCAAAGCTCCTAGCTATTAAAACGAAAATAGTAGAGGAAAATGGCGCCACAGCTAGACCCACGGTCTATGACGCTGCTGAAAGTGAAAGCAGGAGTAAGTTGAAGTTAGTAATACTACTGTTGCAATAAAAAAAATTAGGAAAATATGGTTGGGGTGGATGGTGGCAAAAACCGATACCGAAACCGAAACCGAGGTTTTTTTGGGTGTGAAAACCGAAACCGGAACCGAAATTAAAAAAATGAAACCGACCCATCCCTAGAAGACTTAACAAATAAAACTAAAGTCAGGTCTTAGAGTTGTACATTAATTTCTGACCAACAACATTTTTCTCCCTTGCACCAATTGTGACGAAATCTACGCCAATAACTTTGTGGTTATTGTACAACACGAGTCTATTCTATTGTTAAAAGGGGAGGGCTAAAAGTACCAAAATTAAGTCTACTAAAGTTAACTGAAATACATGTATGTACCAAACTGAGTAGGCCAGTACACTGATGCGTTAACTCAACATATTTTATTATTAAAGTCTGCTCCTGCTATGAAACCTAAAGGTACAGAAACACAGAGGATGTTATGAAGCCTAAGTAGCAGAAACTTTGCCAGGGCTTTTCTGAAAGGTGTGGATCTATTCTTTCCATCAATCCTAACCGAAATAGTCTAACTTAAGACAGGCACCGTCATACGCCCTTTTAAGAGCCAGTTTTCCTAAGGGTGTGAAATTTGGTGTGAAACATTCTTAGGGTCTAGTATAGACAGGGATTAACCCGATCTGACCAATAGTTTACCCCCAGGGCCCAGGGGGTCACATACACAAAGGGGATTAAGTTTTAGTTTTCCGATTTCCGCGGCTATTTTAGGCTGGAACTGTGACTTGCATTGAGACTGAGCCAAGCTAGCTAATTCTAGTCCTCTCATCCCCATGTTAATTTTCATAGGGTGAATATTGAATTCATCGATACCGAGATAACGAGAAGGCTTCCAGCTATGAAATTGAACAAATGGCTGCAGTACGATACGAACTGCGTACCTTTTATGGTTTGGAGCCTAGGGGTGTAACGAGGATGGCGCGTAAGTACGAAAATATTGTTATAACCATTGTTAGTATTGTCAGCATCGTCTCTCATTGGACAGCCAAAGTTCGGACAATGACAACGTGTATACTGGTGTGCGTGCTTAGACACACACTAGTGTAGCACGATAAATCTAAACAACGTTGTCAAAGAAATTGCATTCACGTTCAATTCACGAAAAATAAACCAACTCTAAAAACAAAGCAAAATAAACAAAGCAAAAAACTGGTGAAGAGGCCACCAAGTTGAGAGTTGTTCGGCCCTTCAAAGGAGTGATATCAACACACCAAAACTAACGAAATAAAACAACTTACAACAACATTAAAACCAAACCAAAAACCTATAAAGAGGTGACCACGTTGAGAATGGTTCGGCCTCTACGCAAAAGGTAGTAGCAAATTGTTGAAAACCAATTCCTTGTTGACGTGCCACTTTATTACACATCTGCACGGTAATGGAGTTGAGTCTAATACATAATTTTAAAAAAAGGACTAATATCAACACGCCAAAACATTCGCCAAGTTAATCGCACCGCTTAATAGTTCGAAGGTTAAATGAAAACTAGAACATTGCTACTTTCGGTAGCAATGTTCAAGTTTTCATTCAACGTCCAAAGTATTATTCGGTGCGATCAAGTTAGCAAATGTTTTGGTGTGTTGATATCAACTCCTTTGAAAGGCCGAACCATTCGGAACTTGGCGGCCCCTTTTACCAGTTTTGGTTTTTGATATGATTACATACTACCTGGAGGCTCTTGCAAGCTAACAATCTCCTTGGCTGACTCTCAAAGAAAATCTTAAATAGGCTACCAATTTGAACCGCGCGTACGATTTCTTATTATACCAATTGCTGTTTGTCTGTGATAATGAGGTGGTTCCAGCCTGGCTCATCCTAAATGCAAGCTAATACGAGGCATGAAATATGGACCGGGCACAAAAAAGTACAATTTTTAGCAATGAATTTCTCTGTGCATTGAAAGTCAATTGTCTGGATTGTGGTAGGCCCTGTTACGTCCATCCTACTACTTTCCAAAATTGTAAAAAAAAATTGTGGCACAACACCTTATAAGTTCTGTACACAGCATAGCAGTTTTGCATGTTTGCGCATATTCTATTATCAGCAGTCTGCTGTACAGGAACCGTCCTACGCCCATTTTAAGGTGTAGTAGCCAGTTTCAATTTCAAAGTGCCATTGCAATGCTCATATTTGTTTTTTTTTTTATCTGAGATAAATAATTTCTGTTAGAATTGATGGAAAGCATAGGTCCCCATCTTTCAGAAAAGCCTATAAGCATATCCATTTCGGGCTATTGGAGGGCTAACAACAGCACTGTGAATTCGAAAATCAACACACGCTATACGCTATTACCTCTTCTATTTAAAAGAGACGGCCCCTATCTAAGTTAAAACAGTTTCAAATTAAGATTGATGGAAAGAATAGAACCCCACGTTTCAGAAAAGCCTAACCCTGTCCATTTCGGGCTATTAGAGGGCTCACAACAGCATTTTGAATTTGAAAATCAATCTTTTCGCTGCAACGCCATTATCTCTTCATCTTTTTATGAGTGTAGAACGGTCCCGATCTAAGTTTAGATTAGGATTAATGGAAGAATAGAGCCCCACCTTTCAGAAAAGCCTAAGCATGTCCATTTCGGGCTATTAGGGGGCTCGCAAGATCACTTTAAAATCCCTATCTAGGGGCACGTTTACGCAACCACTCGCTTTTGCATTCTTGCAGCTAGAAGCTAGAAATCACCTCAAATTCCAAGTTTTATGTCTGCCGCTTCGCAACGAAAACAGCAAATAACGTGGGTTCAGAAGCGTTTGGGAAAATTGTTTCGTCATGAGGAGTGCTTTATATTATTGGCACGGATTATAAGACTGCAAGTATTTACTCAAACGATGTTGGATTTAGCTAATCCATTTAGCGTTGTTGCCATGGCAATGTCTTCTTTGCCATCGCGATTGAGTTCTAGCTGCGAGAATGCAAAGGCGAGTCGCTGCGTAAACGCGCCCTAACACCCAATTAAAAAAAAAGGAGTTTTCGCGCAAATAAAGAGTAATGTAGCCTACTTTTTATACGATTTTGGCATTCAAGGGTTGATTTTACGTAAAAGATGTATATGACTTTACCTGTCCAGGAATGTATGCCGAATGTATTGGTTTCACATTATGGTTTGAATTTGTTGGTGGATAAGAAGTTACAACCCTAAAAACCGGGTTTTTCCCCCTTTTTTTTGGGGGGGGGGGGGGGATTTGAAACTGCGTGTCCCAGGATTTTTACACTCCTCTACCCATCTACTAACTGAAACCAAAGGGACACATTGGTTGCCAGATGTTAAACTTTTCCAACACATCCCATTTCGCATAGTAATTTTTTTTTTAATTACGTGCCTCACTCGCTGCGGCTAAACATACAACATCGGAAATCACAACTAATGACACGTGCCTTTCAATTAGGAATGCATCTTTAACTTGTGCACTTTTAACTTTTTTAAAGAATATTTAGATTCGACAAAACGGAACTCCCGCGTTACAGAAAGCTCTTAATTCGTTTATCTTCTGCGAAACAAGAGATAACTGTATGCCCGGGCAGTGAAGGGGTTAAAAGTTTGAATTTATTTTCAGCTTCTTAGGGGGAAGGAGAAAAATAAAAATAAAAAAATCAGCCGGGCAATCCCGAAAAATTTTTTTCTGAGGTTAAACTTGTAGCGATGGGAATGCTAATATTGAAAAATGTCAGCATACCAAGTAGTTTGAGTTAATGTTGAGTAGTGTTTGTTTTCATTCACACTTTAACATGACCTTCGTTTTTATACCGGCTGCTAACTTGTTACGATTAGGTCGCGAGAACGGGAAGCTTCTAAACACGAGCTAGCCTATAATGACACCTGAATCAACCGACTAGCAAATTACCTCTCGTTTATACTCTACAAACAATGCGAATTGCCTGGTTATGTTTAGTCTAACAGATCTCGTATTAGTGTGGCGCCTCAACCATGAAAATGGACTCGTTTCACGTCGTGGCCGTGGGAAGGAGACATTCAAGAAAGGTTTAGTGATGATGTTGGGCGTGTAATTTTATGATTAAACAGAAAAAATACGGTAATTTGTATTACATCGGTGCGAAAACTACTATTTTCAGTAAGAAGTTACGCAACTGAAAACGAACTAACGATGCGTGACATAATGCGAAAAATTCGCGGTAAAAATCGTCCATTTAAATATAGTTGATCATTCCTTTTTATTTTTTTTTAAGAAACCGCCTAGATTTCACCAGCAAACTGGTCAGAGCGGTGGCAGAGCTGACCCTGGCTGCCTGAAGCAGGGTAGGAAAAAAATTATCACGATTTTCTTTAACAAAATAATTGTTCTCAATATACTGATGAGTAAGTTTTTCACTTTAATAAAGTGTTGAATTAAAACAAAAACTGTCAAATCACTCAAACTACTCTATTCCAACTTGAAGAGTTTCATTGGAAATACAAGTTTGGCAACCTTTTCAATGCATTTAGGGGATCAAGTTAAGTGTCGTATGGGTTAGCAACTCCTAATACAACCGTAATACAGCTGTTGAATTATTAGTCTAAAGAAATGAAAAGAAAAGCAGTTTACGTAACTTTCAAAGCTGATTTCTATTGTCTCACAGATAAATTGTAAAAATGATTTGAATCATTTTCTTTTTTTTTTAGTTTGGTTGTTGATATAAATGGTGATGTTTATAAATGTTTAAATCAGTTCGAAATAAATTGGCCAACCCTGACCTGAAGATTACCCGTTTCGCCGAAATTTTTTCCCTGTTTTGCCGAAAATTAAGTTCTGATTAAATTTCGGCAAAAGGGAAATCCCTTTTTCACCGAATCAAATTATTCTTTAAAAATGTGACACTGGAAAAGTTACAGATGCATTCCTGATTGAAATGAATGTGATTCGTTGCGGTTTCCGATGTTATATGCTCAGCCGCAGCGAACGCAGCAGCGCAAGCGAGACACATAATTTGGAAAATACTTCTTTGGTGAAACAAGTTTCACTGAAAATTACGACAAAGGTTAAAATTCTGCGAAACGGGTTCGGCGAAACGATCATACACCGACCTGGTTGGTGACTGGAAGGAGGACCGAAGCAAATTCCCACTTAGGTTAGGTAGCATGAGGTACTAAGGGATCAATACTGGATATTATCTCGGTCCGCTGCGAGGATTGGGTGTTTCCGGTTCGAATCCCCAGTTTTCCCACTCACTTCTTTTTTCATCTGTTAAGGTTCAAAATTAAGCCGTTTCATCTGTGCAAGTATTAGTTTGCTTCATATGATACAAGATCAGGGTTCGTACAAGATCACACACAAAAAAATCAACCACTTTCAAGGACTTTTTCCAGGACTTTCCAAGACCAATTCAAGTTTTTCACGGACTTTTATTAATGAACAATTTTGGCTAACTACTACACAGCTTCAAAATAAGACCTGGTTTTCCTGGGAAAGAGCCCACGACACGACATCAACCAGAAAAAAAGTTCATCGTTTTAAATGTGCCCGGAAAAAAATGGAGGAAAAAAACTGTTTTGGAGGGTGTTTTTTTTGTTACACGTTAGGTTAGGTCAGTCGCCTTTGCTCCAATTTCACCAGGTGGGTATGGAGTTCCACCAAGAAAATTTTTTTTTTAATTGAACTTTCTTTCATCGGCTTTTTTTCTGCAGTTTTTTCCCCTATAAATGCGTTTTACAGTCTCGTAATCAACTGATTAAAACGCATGGAGCAAGAGCAACTATCAGGCATGAGAGTGCCATTGAACTAAAAATCTGAAAAAGTATTTTTGAGCAAAAAAAAAAAAAGAAAATATGATGGATTTTCCCATCTTTCATATTAACAATGGATAAAAACTGAACATTTTAAGGTTTGTATGAAGGTTTCTTTTAAGATTCATCTAAATTTAATTTAAACGGAAGACCTGCCATAAGTTCAAAACTGAAGTCAGAAGTACTAAAAAAATTTAAAAAACCGGACTCATACTGAAAATGTTGCTCAGCACAAAAAAAAGCTGAAATTTCTCATGCTCGACATAATTTTACGACTAACATGCATGCTATTTTGAAAAAAAAAATACAATTTTATCTTTATCAAGCTATTTTTTTTTTTAATTACGACACAAAGAATTAAATTCTAGGACGTAGCTAACAATTTCAAAGGATTCAAGCACTTTCAAGGACTTCACACGAAATGAATGGATGTTTACTTGTTTACCTGTTGAGTCGGAAAAACGAATATGTCAACTTTCAACCGTAAAACAGAAGCAAAATTTCTAAAAGTGAAGTAAAACTGTGGCAGGTGGTGTGCAAGCTGTTGCTAGGGTCAATTAAATAAAAATATATATTCTTTGCGTAAAGGCGAAAGCCGGTGGAAGCAAGCGGCCGACAAATTGGCACACAACCAACTTTAGCATCGGAAGGCAAACAAAAAGCTTTGCTTTTAAAACTAGGGTTTCCGTCTTTGCAGGGTTTATCCTTTTATTGCTAAAGATTACGAAAGGAAGCAACAGATTTACTTTCTAATTCCCTGACAGACACTGAACTTCCAGCTACGAAAGAAATCAAGGTGGAACGAAGTGTACATTTACGATATTGACCTACTTACAATGTTAATGCAGCAGTAACGAAGGAAATTACCTCACCATGGACCACCCTGAAAGTTACCTAGGCGGTATGTTTTTGCACATGCAAGTCAATCTGCAGTAGGGATCGGCCAATACAACTTTTTACCGATACGATACGACACCGATGAAGGGTAAACCGATCCACCGATGTCGATACCGATAATAATAATAAATGAAGACTAAGAGTTTAAATTTCATACAAAAAATATGCAACTTCAGTTTCTGGTTTTGCATGGGTTCCAACTGTTGAGATTATCCAAAAAGTTCTGCGCACCGATATGAGCATTTTTACTCATATTCCTACTTCTGGCTTCAGTACATTCATCGTCTCAGTTAGATTTTAAGTTGGTCGTTATAAAACTTAGAGCGTTGGAACTGTCGCGTGCTACCTTCTCATTACAAACTGAGAAAATGGCTTTGTTTTTCTCACTTGGCTATTGCTTTTGCCATGCTTGATGTCAGTTTTGCAGGGAAAACGGTTGCATTTCTTGGTACAACAAATATCTGTATCGGAAGCCTTCTAGTGGTCCGATACCGATGTGGCAAAAATGCCGATAAATACAGATTATACCGATATCAATATCAGACTATCCCTAGTCTGCAGTCGACCTAAGTTATGGTCATGCAGTTTTCGTTAAGCTACAATGTTATTAGTGTTTTTAGTGGAAAAATTTCCACGGAAATTTTTGGAATTTATCCGAAAAAATCTGAACTTTTCCGTCTGACAGTATTCTTGAAGATAGGTAATACAATGTTGAAGAGTGAAATTGGTATTCGTGTTCAGATTAGGAAACTTTTAAAATATAGTAAGTTCGTCTAATGCATTTAACAGAAAATTGAGAATCAGATTAACAAAACCATTAATTTAGAATATTAGCGTAATGTGTACATCTGTTACTGTCTTTGTTAAGTGGAGTTATACACTACATAAAGAATTTTGCAGTAAGTACCCAACGTTTCCCACATTTTCCTAGAAATTTTCCGTCATTTTTCCGTTATTTCGCAGCTAGTGTTGCTAATCGGAAGGAAAAATATCTCGTTTTCCCCATTTTTTCGAGAAAATTTCCGCCATTTTTAGCTTTTCTGCAGCTAGTGTAGCTAATCGGAATGAAAAATATTGTTCTCCCCACATTTCCAGAAATTTTCAGCCATTTCCCCCTTTTTTCCCAGCTAGTGTTGCTAATTGGAAGGCCAAATATTTCGTTTAACCCATTTTTCCATATTTCCAGAAATTTTCAGCCACGTTTCCTTTTTCCGCAACCAGTGTTGCTAATCGGAGGGGGAAAAAAATTCCAAAATATTTTTGCTTCCCAAGCAGTTGAAAGGAGCTTCGTACTGTCCCCAGCTGAAAAGTCTGCAGAAACAGTATAGAATGCTGCAGTTTTTTTTTTTGGCCGAAGTTTCTATGTAGTTTACTACATTTAACTTTTTTTTTGCACATTTTCTGCATATTGGTTTACAAATGCTACATTCATCAGCAGATTTTCTGTACATTATAGCCCTCTGCCTATTCTGTGCAGATTACGGGGACAAGAGACGATTCATATTTTCCGCTAAACAGTGTGTCGTGTTACATCACAGTAGTTCATGCTTTTAATTCGAGAACTTAAGGAATATACTAATAACAGAACTACGAGGCGGATTTTTTTAAATTTAACTTTACCTCCAACTTGCACCAACTGTATATTGTCTTCAGATGTGCGAATTATTTATTTTATTTTACCTGTACTTTTTAATATTGAAATTAATCTTTTTTTTTAATTAAGGTTATTTAAAAAAAACCATCAATTGCAATTAAATTCATTAGAATGAGATAAGCATTTGTTAGTAACTCAAGGGAAACCTGGTTCTATAATGCACAGGAGTATAAGCTAAACAAAGCCTTTATTATTAGGTCATAATTATATGCTAACCAAAGCCTTTGTTTTTATTAGGCCATATAAGCTAACCAAAGCCTTTGTTATTATTATTAAGCCAATTCCGTGAAATATTTCCGTCTGACTAAAATTTCCCCCAAAAATGGAACAATATAATTTGAGAACAAACAGATATATTTTCAGATTCTTCAAAAAAGTTTCACTGCAAAGGACGTATGTCGATGACAACAGGTATCCTTGAAGATAATGCAATGTTGGCGAGCAAAGTAGAAGCAGAAACATTTAAATATAGAAAGTGCGTCTAATGCGTTATCCCAAAATTGAGAATCTTGATTAATAAAAATATTACTTCGAAACGTTTGTGTTATTACAGCTGTTACTGTAGACTATTTGTTAGGTAGATTTTTCTTTTATACGATACCTGTTATGTCGCGTTAGCTTCTTACTATAGCCTTGATAGCAAACTTTCTAGGCTATACAAAAGAAATTTGAACAAGTCTCCAATTTTTCACGATTTTCCGTTTGTCCAAAATGTTTCCACAAATAGTTCTCTTCCCGATCTCCAACACTAGTCGTACTATGTGTGTCGTAGCATCGCCAAATTTTTGCCAAAGAAGCGATTCGGTCTTGGAACCGATTTGCCACAGACTACCGGTGTGACCAAAATAACTTTATTGATATCGGTATACCCCGAATATTACATAAATACACTCCAAGAAAAAGATGTTTATTTTCGTATCAGCTTCTCTTCTGCGCATGTGTCTGTGCACTCAATTGTAACAAATCAAATGGGCAGGCAAAAGTCGTCAAAAAAAAAGGCTGACGGTCAAAGAAAGAGAGAAACCCTTTTGAGGATGAAGTTTCAATTTCTTTTCCACCTGATCTGGATTTAATGTACCCGACCACACCCAAACTGCTTCATTGGCCACACCCACTCAAGCACACCAACCCAAAAGAGTTACTAAGTTAGAAAAGTTTTTTTTTTAAAGGGAAACTAAGTAAAGGAAATGCCAGAAAAACTAAACAATGCACCAGGGCGCCGTTGTGAATTGTTTACGACCGGCCATGGTTAGGGCATTGCCCGTAGAGTTTACCACCAGAAAGGTGCCTATGTTCTCATCCACAGAGCATTCTCTACCGACAAACCCAAACAAGGGCGTAATAGTCTGTTTAGAAATATCCCTGAGTGAGAGCAGCTTGATTTTAAAGCCCGTAGGGTTTGAAAAAATTCGGGTTTTATGGAAAAATAATCCAACCCACATGAGTTTTTTTTTTTTTGGGGGGGGGGGGGGTAAACCTGTCGGGTTTTATAGAGCGTGCTTCCGTTTTAGTTCACTGGTGTTTTACAGATACAGTACTAGTCGTTGTTAAGGTGCTATTACTAATATTAAAATACTATTGTGTGCGCGGCGTATCTTGAGTCCTTGAAATATTTTATGGGCGGCTACGTCTTCCTGGACGGGGCGGCTTTAATAGACGGCCGCCATTGTTTTTGTAACCATCTTGGATATCAATAAGGCACTCTGCTGCCAAAAACGTACAATCGATTATCTGTGTTCGTTCTGCGGTGAACTCAAGATAGGCCGCGCACACTTTAATCATAATGCCGTCACGACTGTAATGCATCACTGTTTAAAAAAAACTTTCCTTACAAACTGTTAACAAACAGTTTGAAAACAATTAATAATTAATAATTTATTACAAAAGGTAACCTTTTTAGTGTAGGCTAACTGTTACTTGCGTGTTGGATCTGGATGATTGTTTTTAATACTGATAGGTAAAAAAATAAATAAAAAAAATAAAGTAAAATAGGTGGAAACCCGCTAGCGGACTTTACTGTGGTTTTTTTCAAGAGGTTTGGACCCGGAAAAAAAAAAAACACTTTTCGGGCTAACCCTGATTGTCTGGCTGCAAATCCCGCTTGTAATAACACAGCGTTTTCCATAGCAATATGATTGCCCGTGGAACAATGTCAATCGCGCTATTCCAAAGATCCACGAAAACTATAATTATCGTTGCTGGATGAAGGCGTAATTTCTCATTTTCCTTGTTTGCCGAAGGCCTCTGGAATTTTAAGCAACAATACCCGTTTAAAATATACTAGCTGGGGGGGGGGGGGGGGGGGGGGGGGGGGGGGGGGGG
>JAHWFP010157543.1:0-21535 GCA_023313725.1 Lithobius niger | reverse complement strand
TGTCTCACCTACGTAGACTGCACTACAGTCACCACATGGAATTCGGTACACTCCTTCATTTGTATTTCGGATTTTTTCCAGGATCTTATCTTCCGCTTCTTGCACTTCATTCTGTTTTCTCATGTTCTGTCCAGTTTGATTCCTTCGTTTCATAAGGCGGTCTTTTAGCCCTTTGCTATTCTTGATGTAAGAATTGAACCCATTTTTCTGCAGTACTCGCTGCACCATGTCGGTACTTTCATTCATGTAGGTTAGGGCGATGCTCGGACGTCCTTTTTCTTCCTTCACACTTTCCATCTCTATCTTCTTTTCATCTTCCATCCCTTCTTCTCGGTTTTTTTGCTTTTCTTTCTCTTCTTTCCTTTTCTACTACCACTGCTTTTTGTATCAATCTGTTAGGCAGCTAGGTGGATAGCCTAACTTGACAAACCTGCCTTTTTCTTCGCTTAGGTGGCTCTTCGCTATTCTCAGATATCTCAAATGCTGTACCACTCTGAAACACTCGTTCTGTGTTATTGCTCTAAGCTGGCTTTTGGGGTGTCCAGATGTGTAAGGAATTCCTCTGCCTGATGATGTTGGCTTTTTATAGGGCTGGTACCAGATCTTCCCATCTGCATTTCCTCTCCAGCAACACATCTAAAAATGGCAATCTTCCTTCCTTTTCCTCTTCATACGTCAAGTTAATTTCTTCCGTCCATGCATTAAGGACTCGCTGCACGTTGTCTGGTTGGCCTCTCTTGAGGATGGTGAGGGCATCATCCACAAATCTTTTCCACAGTTTTATCTCAGGAAAAGAATTTTTGACGCAGCAATCAAGATGTTGTAAAACTATTTCTGAGATCACTGGTGAGCTCGAGTACCCCATGGGGGCTCCCTTGACTTGCCAGAAAGTTATTCCTTCGTATTCAACATAAATGTGGGAGAGGAGGGCCTTCAGGAGAGCTCTGTCTTTTTCGTACTCATTCCGTTTTATTTTAGCTTTCTTGGCCGAGAGATCAAACATCCTTGAAATTAAAACATGAGTGAGGCTAGGAAAAAGTTTTTCTACGTCAAACGAGACCAAGACTTCGTCGTCATCCAACTTGATGTTGTTAATCTCATTCAGAAGGTCAGCCGTCCTTTTTATGCTACTGGTGGAAACCACATACTTCTTTAACCTCTCTGCTAAAAACTAATCCAGTTTCTGGCATGGTCCTCCTTTCGCAGATGTAATAAGTCTGAGTCTTTGTTTTTTCGTGCGATTGCGAAAATAAGCATGATACAAGGTGATTTTTCAGCTCTAAATATGAATTTTCACAGTAGACCGTGTGACATTTTCATAAATTTTCACAAACAAAAAGTTTCCCCAAAAGAGAAATCTGCATTGGAGAAATTGCAGAAAAATTTTAGGGAAAAAAAACCGCGTCGTATAAATCTGAGAAACATTACAATGCTGGGGGAAATAGAAAACTCCTTCCCGCAACTGGCCTGAAAGTCAGACTATATCCTTCAGCCGCATTATTTTGTCATTTTCTGCTGGCTTAACAGAAATTTTGGTAAATTGGGCTAGCCACAAATTTTATGGCCACCACTTATATTATAAATTCGGCTGGCTGACGGCTAATTTTCGGCTAAATCGATCGAAATGCAGCAAAGATATTAGGACTGTGCGAAAATAGAAACTTTCGATTCGGTTTCGATTTTATTATGTTCTCTAAATCTAAACGAATCCGTAAATAACAAAATTGAAAAATTCTATTATCGTGGAGTAACGAGATTCCCAACGATAAACGAGATTCCCATCGAGTAACAAGATCCCCATGGTGTAACGAGACAAATTATTTTAGATTTTGTGAAATTTTTTTCAATAAATACCTAACTAGAATCAAGTAAAACGTTAAAGGGCAATTACATCAATTTTGACATGCACGTTTGACTTTCGGATCACTTACACAATAACTAAACATAAGAATTGCGGTAAGAATACGTTACGTACGTCCGATATAACAATTTAATTACTACATCACCAAAACACGACACGGAGGATGCCATTGCTGGAACGCATAGAATTAATGCCGACTGACGGATCTCTTCGATTTCGACTCGCATCCGATTGAGATAGCTGTTTTTACTGAGGAGCTCAAGCGTCTGACGGCCTTAGCTGGCCACTACACTGCCGGCAAGCTAAGGCTGCCAGACGCTTGAGCTCCTCACAGTCAATACAGCTATCTCAATCGGCTGCGAGTCGAAATTGAAAAGTGACATCTGTCGGCATTAAATTCTGAGCGTTCCAGCAAAACAATGGCGATCTCCGTGTCGTGTTTTGGTGATGCAGTAATTAAATTGTTTTATCGGACGTAAGTAACGTATTCTTACCGCAATTCTTGTGTTTAGTTATTGTGTAAGTGATACAAAAGTCAAACATACATGGCAAAATGGAATTGCCCTTTAACTTTAGTCCAAAATTTGTAATGACTTCGTTTTATACGGGAACTAGGTACAGTACCATCTTAACCATTGTTAAAATAGTGTATCCATTGCCCTAAAACATGCCCTAAAATTACAACAGTTAGATTTCGTTGTAGACTCCAGTGTAAGTTAAACAATCAACTAGGGACAATAATTGCCAAACTTGCACAATGTATGAAGTTAATTTGAATAAATAAAATGTAAGGGTAAAATCAAAAGGGGAGTCGGGGAAATGTGGAAGCCTGCTTTCTAACTTTATTAATACCAAAATGTAGTTTTGCGTAATAAATTAACACACAATTCAAAGTTTACTTCGCAAGTATTGGAGTAACATTAGTAATTTTACTAATGTTAATTTAAGATAATTTTTTCAAAGGTTATCCCTTATAGATAAAAATTGAAAAAGAAAAAAATTGAATTTCGAAATCGAATAATAATCGAAATCGAGGTGTACTTCCCCAAAATTGATCGAAATCGAATCGAACCCAACATATAACCACACACCCCTAAAAGATATCAAAGATGAAACTCGCTGTAAAAGGAAATGACGAAATGGGAGGGGGAACATAGGTCTAATGGATTTCTAGATGAATCACAAAGGAAAAAACTTAAACAGGAAAAATTTGCAAAAAACCCTCAAATTAAAAATTACAGCCACATCACCACTCATTTTTTTTAAGTAATGGTTCCATAGCCATGATGTCCTGACTATTGTTACTCGAACCCTAAAAACGAAATCGAAAGTAACCCTGCATGCTAATGATTACACAAATATACATGGCGCGAATAAGTTGCTGGCAAGAGAATGTGGTTTCAAAAACTATGAAAAATAAGGTGATCGAGAGTAGATATGTTAGAGACACGTTACAACTAACTTCATGACCGTTTCATTTCATTTTGATGCACTGAAACTTCAAAATTTTCGGTTCTAGTAGCCGTTTTTTTGTGGCGGCTAGAACAAGCGGTGGCCGAAAAAAATTCGGCGGCTGTTCGGCTGACTCAGGAAAATGCGGCGTGGTGGCTAACGGCGGTGGCTGAGGGGTATAAGTCGTACTGTAAGTGACCGGAAAGTTTAAACGTAGCCAATTTAGTGATCCAAGCGAGCGGAGTTAGAAACTACCAAGTGCGTGCAAAATTGGGATGTTTTATTTGTTTATTTTCAGGTTGGATATGATTTTGAACTGCAGGTTGTTGGTCAAAATACAGATAGTTTCCAATTTCATTCTAAATTAATCCAATTTCATTGTGTTACTGATTGGCTCACATTTATAACATAGCCTATCTTTGAACTGCTGAGGTACTTTACTTCAAAATGAAATAAAAAAAAACCTGGGATCTTAACATTCGCCACAATCTGCATTCACACAGTGGTGTCTGATACTGTTCCGTACAAGTTATGATTTTCTTTTTAAATTTTTCATGTTCTAGTTCTAGGCAGTTTTTAGAAGATATTTTAGGATTCTTGGCGTAGGTGCGATACAAACCTTGTCAAAACAATGAAAACATTGTGGTTAAAACAATTGTTTACTGTTCATTGTACAGTAGAAAAATTGAAGTTCCCACATTTTGATCGGAATTGAATTTTTCTTCTATAGATGCTAGCCGATGATCTGAGTTTTGAGTACGTTGGCATACTCAGCTTTGCTCGAGCATCTCACACTTGTCTCCTATAGTGTCCGCGTCCTATCTTGAGTTCGCCCCAGAACGATACAGATAATCAATTGTATGTTTTTGGTAGCAGAGTGCCTTGTTGATATCCGAGATGGTTACAAAAACAATGGCGGCTGCCGAATAATGCCGCCCCCTCAGGGAAAACGTTGCCGCTCATGAAATACTTGCAGGACTCAAAATAAACCACGTACACAATAGTATAAGTCTAAAATTAGTTACATGTTGATGTCGGCAAAATACCAGGCGTCTGGTTAGTTTCTGTTGCTGTGCCTGAATCTGTACTGATGCATGAAATTCAAATTAACCACTCAGCATAGCCTTTGTGAGCATCCAGTTGTTATAATCCTCACCGTGACCCGTTTATTGGACAGCAGACTTTTTCCAGCTTGACTGGGGAAGTTGACAGTATGTCGACGTACGGGACACAAATCTGTGCTCATTTCTCAATACTGTCTATGGCACACTCAGTTTTAAAGTTTGCTGTGCGGTAACTATAGGTTTAGGGACGGGCAATATCGATATTATCGTGATACACAGCACTCGCGATGGTGTTATCCAACACTCACAATGCTGTCTGTGTTACGCGATTATCACAGTTTCGAGCTCATTTCGTCCGATTCACATCGGAGTGAGATGTTGTCTATAATTTTGCTAAATATTGACCGATTTTGACATTCAAATACACCATTTTAACCGTTTCGTCGCCAGCTTTTCAATGGTGCAAACCACAAGACTCCAGCTGCAACCGTTCTGAAATTATTTCCAATTAACAACAAAAGTTAAGTTTTTAAACAAATATGGCTTCCAAGAATGAATAAGAAAAATTGCTGCTCACTGCCGATTTTTACAGGACTAATGTTACAACATATAGTGCTTGTTTGTTGATTAATTAATATCAACATTTTCACATCTTAACAGGTCATGAATTGTGCAGAAAATGTTCAGATTGCGTGCACTTTTCTTTAGGGGAGGTTTTTTCTGGGTGTGGTTTTCTGCGAGTTCAGCTTATACGACAGAGAATACTGTATTTCATATACTAAAAATATTTGAAAGCGCTTAATTATTTCAATAAATAAGAATAAGTGTTTTCCCATAATTTTGTAGTTACTCTACACCAACTTGGCCTATTAGCCCTAGTCTTAGTAGTACTCTGCCTGAACGTATATCTTTAGTAGACTTACTGTAGAAATAGTGCTGTTATGACCACTTGATCAATTTAAAACAGATTAGTCAACATATTGAGAAATATCGCAATAGTCGCAAATATCACATGCCAAGGTACTGCAATAATCACGTAGTCGAAATTTCATTATCGCCATCCCTACATGGTTTCCTTTTTTGTTTCCTTAGCCTTTGCCATGGAACAAGATATCCCAGATTACGATATGGATTCTGAAGATGAGAGGTGGGTGACCCAGCAAGCCAAGAAAATGGATATCACTCCACTTCAGTTTGAAGAAATGATGGACCGGTTAGAGAAAGGCAGCGGGCAGCAAGTAAGTCGGAGGAAGATCGTCTGGGGTGGGCAGAACAGCAACCACAGTTTCTCAACATCAGGGGTCGAAATATTCGGATGCATAGGGGCAAATTGCACTCCAGAAGCAACTCTTGGGAGTGCAAAATTGCACACCGAAGTTGATTTTTTCGCAACTTTTGAACCGCACAAGCTACAGGCTTGCGGTTTGCGGCGTTTTAGGAGTTAGATTTCCAGTGACACCACTCATTCCAAAGAAGTTAAAACTCCATTTTTTTACTACATTTGGTTAAACTATGGGAATCGGTATTCAGTTAAATAGTCAAGTTAGTTATAGTGATGCTGAATGTTAGAATTTTCAATGGCTATAAAATAGGAGACCATAGTGTTGGTTTACATTTTGGTTTTGCACCGCAGTAACATATTTGGAGTGCAAATTTGCACCCGGATCAAAATTTGGAAATTCGACCCCTGCAACAAAAAAGCACCATGTTACAACAGTATTTTACTGATCCTGAGATTCGGGGTATATTGGATTGAAAATACATCTCTGTGTAGAGTGGAAATACTTGCCCTTATTTTTTTAAATAATTTTGTTGAACTTAAAGTCGTCTGAACTTTAAAAAAAAATGGAAAGAAGCCCACTAAGGGGAAAGCAGACCCGGGATTCAAGTGAAGAAACTTCTGATCATGGTGGTGCCGAGATGTTCTCCAAGATTCTCTTAGCCATGCGGTGTTTTACTAGGAAAATGTTAAAGTGTGATAGCGATCCAAATGATCCAAATGTATGTTCAAATTTCAAAAATGAGAAACTCGGCACAGTTGCTTACAAATTTTCTACGTACCATTCACGTATCAGTACCATTTGGTGTTGATAAAGTATGTCTGTCTTCTTCAGGCATTATCTTTTTGGTTTCATTATGTATTTGTGTCTACATCGCCTTGTTTACGTTTTGAATACCGTGCCAATGGGCAAATGCCACAAAAGTCTTTTTCGCGAAGAGACTGAATAGCAGGGTTTGATGGTCACGGGAAATTCATCAGCACGGCCCTCTGATGACTATCCAAGGGCCATCACACCCTGCCATTCAGTTTCTCCTGTGAAAAGAATTGTGTGCGAGTGTGAGAAAAAAGTGGAGAACAGCTCCACCGAATACAGTACGCCACGCTAAAACTTGGCCTCCAGGTATAGTGGGCCACGCTAAAACTGCCGTTTTTGAAAAACACAAAGAGCAGATGACAAGCGACGGGAGTAGAAGACATCTGATGACGATAGTCTGCTGAGTATTAACATCTCCAGCACATGTTGAATGTCGAACATTCGCCAAGATTGTTTATATCTTGAACTTGAAATTTTTGCGTAAATTGTGCGTCATATTTTAATTGGCTTATCAGTAGTGCCTTAGTCCTAATCATTTTGGATAACATCCGTAGTGGATTTTCACCTGCATTTTACAATGTTTTTAAAATGGAAGAATTGTATTCGTACACCTTGAAATGTGTATTTAGGCCGGGAAAAAAAAATTGTTCGGTTCTCGGGCGCGGGCGGGTCCCCAAAAATCATGCGGGTCAAATGCTTTTTATTTCATTCGTCTTACGTCGTTACCCGTGGAGTGAGGCACTAACGAAATATTTATTCTTGCGAAAATTATTGGACACAATTATTTCAAACTTATTACACGCACGCAACAGATATTCATTAAAAAATCGGACAAATGGTTTTAATAGTGTCGGAGAACCGTTGTTTTTTTTAATTACGGGCAGTAGCCAAATAAAATCGAAAATCTCCGTGTTGACAAAACGCGTCCGAAAGTCGGCGTTAGGCTAAAAATCGTTTTTCGAACTTGTTCCCACCTGATAAGCAATAGTGTGAAGATTTATACGCTCCATTTCCATTTTAGTTTTGCATCATGGCTGCTGATTTAATTTTTTAATGCTGTGAAACATCATCGTTCTTGTGATTTGTAAAGTAATGACTAACTAAAACACAAGTGCTCTCAAGCGCTTACGTGAAATCCGAAGCGATCGGCGGCATCCATGTTGAAACCGCGCATCAGCCAATGAGATCACGCAAATCGGTCACGTGGTACCAACCAGCCAATAACGGAACGCGATTTTAAAATGCTTTGGAAAGTTAGCTTGAAATGGCCAGAAACGGCCTACTACAATTCGCCTGATTGGCCAATTTCAAACGGCCATCGAGAAAATAAGTTGAGAGGCCTAGATTAAAGGGAATTCCAGCTTTCCAACTAATACAAGATGGCAGCGCCCAGTCAAATGCTTCGACTGCTACCGCTGATAAAAAATGACCAATTTTCTGCTTTTTGACTTAGGAAAAAAGAATGAGAAACACATTTTTGCAGTTTTTAGTGAGTCTACAATCAACTAAAGTGCTTTTAATAAAATTGTAGATATTGGTAACAACGGTTTTTTTTTTTTACAAAAATCTATGCACAACATGTCAGGAATTTCAGCGTTTCGCATTTCGATATTTTGACGGAAAATTGCGTTTTTCGACCCATAGTTTACCTTCAAAGCTTCGACGTATATATACGTCGTTACTGTGTTTGGGATGATTTTTTTTGGACGTATATACACGTTCATACTGCTTAAAAGTTAAAGAAAAGTGTTGAGCATTTTCATAGCATTTTGAAAATAAATAATAAAATAAAAAGCCGGGTGGCCTGGTCCTTTTTCGACTTTCGAAATGCCCGAGAACCAAACTTATTTTTTTTCCCGGCCTTAGGCTACAAAATTATAATCCTAACAGATTTACGTAACTGCTTTGGAATTTGCTGGATGTATACAAGTATTGAAGCAAAACATCGTGCAACGTATTAATACTGTATTAGTAACTAACTCGTATCATATTTTTATTGCAATAGGTGGTTACATTGAAAGAAGCCAAGTTGTTGTTGAAGGAAGATGACGACCTCATCATTGCCGTCTACGACTATTGGCTGAACAAACGGTTAAGAACAGTAAGTCTGTGTTATGTGTATTTTGCTACAAAAGCTTAAAAATTTACTTGCGTTTCCAAGAAGGCTATACAGTATTTGGTTAGTATTTGCTGACATAGAAAAAATTTTTTTTTGCAATCCTCCAAAAAATCATCTATTGATTTTTGCAAGCCCATATAGTCGTTCAAGGAGCAGGCTTTTAAATTTTATTTTCTATTCATTTCAGACTTTAAAGTAGCCTTTATAGCTGATTCTGTACATGTATCAACTAAAATGTGTTAGCTTTTACAAAAGCTTTGGGGTTCTACCTCTGTTTATGACAGTAAATTTTCAAAATTACCTGTGTAGTCCACCTAACGTTTACGAAGAAATCGTAATTCAGACAATGGAAACCTCAACCCCCAAATTATAGTAAATCGGCTATATAGTAAGTATAGTAGATTATAAAAGTCTCTATTTCTTCAATGCAGTGGATTTTAAGATGCGAAAAGAAGTAAAAGACTTATTTTTATGTTATCTAAAGGCTGTTTGTAGAAAATACGAAGCAAAACATAAGGCAAGTTGGGCATTGCGGTACAGTAGAACCAACTGATTCTGTTTTAGGATTAGCATTTACATTTTTCATAATGTGCAAAGTTGAAATATGTGACGGCAGCACCCATCACAACACTATACCACTTTCAAGCTGGTCCTCTTGCACCAGGGGCCATAAAACCATAAAATTCAAGCCCAAATCCGAATTGCCACTACCAGCTATCATGTACGGCTGAGGAAGAAAGTCTTAATCTAGCGCTTCCTGTACGAAGCATTCCAAATGTATTAATAGTGGAAACAACTTTTTACCTGATCAACATCCTGGAAACTGATTAAATTTGCTGTCACATATTCCAGGCTAAGTGACTTAAACTTTGTTTATTGTTTTGTATGTGATTATTTATTGCACCTTTCCATTCTCCAAACTTAATCCTTCGATGGCATTGATTGACTTATAATGTCTCAACCAATAGTTAGTTCTAGTAGAAGCATTTTGTAGTAGGGATGAACCGAGTCCGTATCCCGAAGACAAATATTCAGGATTTGGCTTCGATTCGGCAGTCTAGCCTTTTTGCTGTTTTTTCAGTAACTTGGTTAACTTTGGCGTGTTTGGACACTCCAGCATACAGTTCGATATGTTTTTTCCCCTAGCTCTTTACTGCTGCTAATCTAGATAGCATAGGAGAATTCAGTGAAAATTCAGCATAGGAAAATCCTGTGAGCAGGTTACTTCGCTTAGTCGAAAGATTGCTCAATCTTTCGCGTGCAAAGCCAAGCCCCTTAGCAAAATGGGCACGACGTGTTAATTAACATAATTTTGCGACCAATTTTGCCCATATTTCGATCATTTTGTCCGATTCTGACAGACTTTTACAGTCTAATTCACCATTTTAATTGCCGTGAGACTTTTTTGTTGACGGAAGAGCGAAGTCTATAGGTTGTATCTGTTAAGAATGATGTCAGGCTTCATATTAAAGGATCCCTCTTAAGTTTGGACTTAATAGATTCAACACGTAATCGTGCAGTGAGCGATCATTGAGATAGTCTAACTATGGACACAAATTGTCCTCAAGTAAATAACTATCCAGTGTTATAAGCGACAGTGGTAGTTGTTATTAGCGATGGTGTTGTGCCAGTTCAAAAGTTCTATGAGCTAATGTCAAGTAGAACCAACGATCGATGCAAGCAGCCGATCTAAAGCCGGTAAGCCACTAACGTCTTCGGACCTCAATAAGGCCCTTGACCTTGCCCTACTATGTATTTTGCTGGGTAAAAATTGTCCGGTTTTAACGCCAACTGAAGCACTAGAAAGTGATGTGGTGAAAAACAGTTAAGATGAGGGCAACGACATACAAAACAGAGTGGCTACGGACACTGTTGGCCGACAACTAGTGTCACAGACAGTGATAGAAAGTTATCCGCGAGTAGTGAGAAAATTCGGTCTGAATAAAAACACAAAAGGACTCGACATCTTCGGTATACAATTTTTTTTTTTAATTCTGTGTTTGGTTAGATGGCACTGATACCTGTGATGCAGTGCTAGTCATCATACAGGGTGAGGCAGCTAAAGTGTTACAAGCCGATATCCTGTGAATGGCTAGTGAGAGATAATAATGATAGAAATGCAATGATGCGTGTGATGGGGAGGTTTGCGCGAGAGAAAAAAAAGAATGACCTTGAACTGATATTTCAAGGTCAACCTTGTGCTATCTTCCAAACGAGATGCGATACGGCAAAAAGTTAATCAGAAAGTTGGACGCAAGGAGTCAATATGACCAACAAATAAAAACAGATTCAAAATCGGATAATAAATAAAATAGTTACGATGATGTTTAAAAGCTAACTCTGAACATGCTGGCTGCACTGTAGTGAAACCAACTTCTCGGCAGTTGGCAATGTGATTTTAGGCCTAATTTTGTACCTGCCGTTTTAATTTCGTAAGAACAGCTAACTGAGAATTGGGTTCGAGAGTAGGCCTATTCTTCAATGTAATACGGTGTCAAGACTATTTTAAATTAACCCTTTGAGTGCTAAACCCGAGAAAATCTCGGGCCAAACACAAGCACAGGTTGAAGTATTAAAAACAGAGTCCTTACTACGCGCGAGATGGCCAACAATGCAGGAATGACAACAATACTAGGTTCCCTTAACAAGCCGACTAGAGACGGCCGTGGCCGAGTTGGTAGAGGCGTGTGCCTCACGTTTAACAGCTCCTTCAGGTTGCTAGTTCGAGCCCCGTCCAGGTTACCCCTACTTTTTTGGAGATATAAAAAAAACGTAGCTCTCAAAGGGTTAAACTAAAATGGGTGCTGTTGACTAAATCCTTTTGTTGTTACGGTTGTGTATATTCCAACAGTGGTTAAATGTGATGATTTAATAATATTTCATTGAGTTATTTCGAGACAGCCTATTAGCCATTAAGCGACCATGTTTTAATTTGCTGTTTTTTAACTAATTTTTGGTCACTGCATGTGATGGTGAAAATCGTTTAAACCTATCTGGTACTGTTCAGGAGTTAAATTAAGGCGGCAGACACACAATGTCTTTGCTATAGTCTTCTTACCCCTTTCGGCAGCACAGAAGACTAAAATGATGCCCAAAACATTTAAAGATTTTTTTTATTTCTTTAATTAAACTGAATACTGTACACCTTAAAAATATATACTGACCGTTTCAACTTACGGTGATTAAGGTCCACTGAATAAAAGGAGTTAGCCTAACATGTGAGTAGTTCATTATTGTAGCTCTATGTCTTTGGAGAAACGGCGCAAAAGTAGCCATTTACTCCAATTATCCACGCACCTGTTGGTCCCAATTAAAGTGGGGTATATAGAGTTTTACTGTAGGTAGGAATGTACGCTCTTTTCAAATTCAAACCACGTTGAGTACGTCAGTTGTACACCTAACTCGGTTTGTGGACTAGGTCCATAATAAAAAAAATTCAATTCTGTTCGAAATTTTATACAGGGTTTGTACAGATACTGGAAAATGCTTGCAAAAAATTTCTACACTGGAAACTACTGGAATATATTTGAAATTTATTTTTGATATTGGAAAATGCTTGAATTTTTAACTCTAGCTAACCTAAGAGTTTTCGTCTGCAATTAAAACAAATTTGTTATAATGCTTTGTAAAGGTTTAATTTTATAAGATTTATTTCACTTATTTATTTAATTAAGTTAGAGCCGTCGTGAATATTTGTTTTCGCGTGCTCGCTAAAAAGGCGAAGCACTTCCAGTTTTGGGATAACACCGCACCCCGACCTCTTTACTCTCTGCATATGTCACCCATACCACTTTATACCCATGATAGGAGTAATTCTAAATTGGGCTGATAACTGCACGTACCTTGTGTTTAAAATTTTAGATGCTACTGGAAGATCGATAAAACTTGAGGCTGTACAGATGCAGGTACCGTATCGGCAAATCTACAGATATTCAATGTATCGGAATCGGGTCGGAATCGGTATTTCTTAGAGATTCCTTTGCAGATACCACACTTCACCTTTGATGATGTATTGTTTCATGTTTCCTGCCTGCTGTCTGCCACAGTTGTGTTAATTGAAGTGCAACACAAAGTTTCATCCAGAATAAAATTATTATCTGCATTGAGAACTTTGTGTTCCCTGCCTTCAGACGGTCACGATTCCAAAAAACAGTGCAACACGAAGTCTCGTCTTGAATTAAATCAGTATCGGTTTAGCAGATATCATGTAGTATCGGCTCGGTATCTGTATCGGATCGGTAGAAGTGGTGTCGGTACAGCCTTAATTATTAAAACTATATATTGTAATGTACTGGAAAACTGTGGAAAAAAAAAAGTTGTTGTGCTGTATGAACTCTGACTTAGCCTATTTTTTTTTTAATTCTAGTTTACCAAATTGATGTCTGAATGAGAGCTTGCTCTCTAGCAGTGAATTTTAAAAAGTCAGTTAGATCTAACTGTTTTCCAGTTATATTGTTAGTACTGGTAAACCCCTTGCAAGCAGGCACCTATTTATGAAATTAAGAAGCAGTTTACTTGTAACTAGGGTTTCCAGCCCGGGTACCCGGACGATTTACATACCCGAAAACCCCTTGTTTATCAGAACCAAAAACCCAAGTTTTTCAGGTTTAATATTGTGGTGAAATGGAGGCTTAACCACAATATTAAACCCCCCAAAACAGGGTTTCTTATGTAGTTTTCATTTCAATTTTCACCTATTTTAATTGCTCCATAACAATTATGGAGCTTTTTAGTTAAAGAAAAGTGTGATGCGAGTAAGCCACGCTACGCCTGCGTGGCCATCGGCAGTTGATGGAACTCGGGCAAACACGAAAGCCTCCTCATTCATCCATTGCTATAGCAACCAACGTTGTCTTCTTTACTTACGTTACGCAAACGTGAACCTTTAGTCATTGCTAAAGTTGAGGCAGGTTAATTTTAAACAAAAGGATTTGTTTTAAGAAGTTTAGAAATTTTCAAAAAGTTTGTAAAAAGTACTAAATGTTACTAGTTTACAAATTTTTTTTTAATGTAATGTTAGCAATTTTGCGAGGTGAGACTTACTAATTCTTGTTACAATTGTTCAATTTTGTGTAAAACCTGGGTAAACGGAAAAACCCGAGTTTTACGTTTTTTAAACCCGAAAACCCTTGGTTGGCATTTAGGCCCGGATTTGGAAACCATACTTGTTACTATCCCAACAAATTTAAAAGAACTCTTATTCCATACTAGACTACTGTATTTTCAACAAATACAGTTGTCTTGGCTTGAATTATAATTGTGTACTCTGGCTACGAATTTAAATTATTGGCTTGTTGTGTACTTACTGAAGTTTCTAATGTTTCGTTTCAGCAACGCCCCCTTATTCTGCAAGTAAAAACAGAAAAGCGGGACGGTTCAACAAATAACAATCCGTACGTAGCATTTCGGCGGAGAACTGAAAAAATGCAAACTAGGAAGGTGAGTTCATGTCAGGTTTTATTTCTGTTTACAGTAAGGCTGAACCAATAATACTGGATCAAATGCTGATATTTGTGGTTACGGCCACTTTTGCTGAAATATCGATAATTCTGGAACCGTTTGAGATAACGACACCCGGTTTGCAGCCCTTTGCTCAAAACCTCACTGAGTATCGTGGTATCCCCCAGAAGCATTATTTTGTTATTAACAAAACTGGTTTAACAGAAATTGCGGCTAGCCACTGATTTTCTGGCCACCACCAGTATACTAAAAATGTAGCCGGCTTGCGGCTAATTTTCGGCTATATCGATCAAAATGAAGCAAAGAGAGTCAAAGACGAAACTAGCTGCGTTCGAACATGGGGGGGGGGGAGGGGGCATAATGCATTTCATAGCAAATGAAAAAAAAAATCTGTGATGGCGAAAATATCTACCTTCAATTAATGCATTTAAATAAAAACTAAACCACACCAAATTAAAATGTGGCCAAGAGAACTGGTTTTCAGGGCTGCACCGAGACCGATACCAGTGTATCGGATCAGTATCTGCTTTTACATTCCGATGCCATGGCAGGGGTCGAAATATTCGGATGCACAGGGGCAAATTGCACTCCAAAATCGCACTTTGCATTCCAGAAGCAACTCTTGGAGTGCACAATTGCACACCAAAGTTGAATTTTTCATAACTTTTGAACCGCACAAGCTGGAGACTTACGGTTTGCGGCATTTTAAACAGCTTGGAATTAGATTTCCTTTTACACCATTCCTTCCAATGAAGTTAAACTCCATTTTTTACTACATATGATTAAACCATGTGTATAGTTTTTTCAGTTGAATAGAGTTTAGTGAGTTTTAAGCAAAGTGCAGGAAAACGGTACATATTATTGGGATGCTGGATGTTAGAATTTTCAATGGCTAAAAAATAGGAGACCACAGTGTTGGTTTACAATTGGATTTTGCACTCCAAAAACTTTTTTGCACCCAGTAACAAATTTGGGGTGCAAATTTGCACCTGGTTCAAAACTTGGAAATTCGACCCCTGCCATGGTCGATACTAGCCCTAATAGCTTGGGTAGACAAGGCCGACTTGCACAACACACCAAATTCGTTAGAAATATGACTTTTCTTTTTATATTTTATAACTTATACGGAATCTGTCTTGCGTTAGGAAAGGGGGAATACGAAATGAAGATGCTCAAGAAGTCAAAACCTTTGTCGGCGGAGCACAAATCGAGTGCCATTGACCAGTAAAGCTGTACCAGAAGTTGGCTCATTTCTCCACGAAAATGTCTTAATTAAAAAAAAATATTTCCACAAAGTCAGCTTTAATTCACTATATTTTTTATGATCTCCTACCAAACTTACCTTGCCTAACTGCAAAATAAAATCAACCGGATAGATTGGGTGTAACTGGCATGTTGTCCTTACCGCCTTTGGTGAGTGAGTTAAGCCTAACGCACGAAGCTGCAAACGTTAATATTTTCACCTTTAATTTCTGGAAAAAGATCCGAGTATTTACTTCACTGGGTAAATGTTGAGTGCCTTTAAAGCATCCAAAATTCATTTTGTTGGAGAAACTGATTTTCTGCTCCCTTAATTCGTTTTTCACATCAACACAACAAGACTTGGAACCCACCTGGAGGAGGTAGTCAACTGTTGGAGTAGTTAGCTGACTCCAAAACCTGATATGTCTGTTAACACCTTCATGTATTATAATTAAACAAATTATCTTCAGTTTAATTATTTTATTTTGCTTTATTTATATGCCAGGTGTATGCCTTGGTAGCAAACTTAAAAATCAGACATGATTAATTGGTAACCTTGTGTAAATCTTTAAAAATTTATTGTCTTTTTAAAATTTTCATTTCAGCTGTATGTTATTATTTTATTTGGATTTATTTATAATTAATTAAACAAAACTTTAAAATATTTTGGAGATTAAGAAAGATTATTTTTTTAACAAGGCATGATTAACAGATAACCTATAAATATTTGTCTTAGTTAACCATGATTAACTGTAATTATTTTTCTAACTTTTTTATTTATTTCAGCTTTTAAGTTGTTAATTATTTAGTATTCTTTACAAATTAAACAAAATTTTAAAATATTTAAAATTATGGTATCGTATCGGACTCCTGATACTTTAGAGGTATCGGTATCGTATCGGATCGGTGAAAAGTGGTATCGGTGCAGCCCTGCTGGTTTTAAAAACAGCCATACAACACAGTCGAACAGTTTGCTATTAGAGACAAGTTGCAAGTAATTTTATGATTGTTTTGTGTTGTTTAACTCTTTAACAACCACTTTTTTTCACAATCCTACCGTTTTATTTATTTTTTTTTTTTTAACTCCCATATGTAACTTTGTCAGTCGTGGGATTCGAACCGGTATTCAGTTGGTGTGGAGACGACGACGCTAACCACTGGGTTGTGCTTGCCCACTATGCTCCGGGTCCCCGGGGACCCCTCACATATCTTGGGCGCGCATTTGGACTCTGTTTTTTCACCGACTAAGCCGTATTGGCTATCCGGTTATATTTCAGCTCAAAAATTTGTGGCTTTATAGCCGTATTTTTTTCAGTGTCTAGGCCAGGTGGCGGTCGATAAATAATCGGCGGCTGTTCCGTTCGGCTGACTCGTAAAAATGTGGCGCGGCGGCTGAGGGGCCTAAGTAATGCCCTAGCAAGCTTTAAACTATTGATTACCGTTTTAACATCTTTTTAAATTTTAATAATTATTATGTTTTTGAAGAAAACAACTCAAATGATAAGTAATTGGGGATTAAATTGGGGATTAATTGGGGATCGGCACCGGTATTGGCACCGGCTCGGTATCAGACCGGGAAAATTGTTATTGGTGCAGCCTTAATTTACAGAGCTACATTAAAACCTCGATTATCCGAACCCCAATTATTCAAACACCATGATTATCCGAACTCCCTTTCTTGGAAAATATTCAGAAAATTATAGCCATTTTTTAGTGAAGGAATACGCATTGACTTGCTTTGTTTATGTTCTTGGAGTCATTTCAAGCAAAATTTTCTTTTCAGTAGTGTTATACAAACAAGCATAGTTTACAAGGGACCATTCATAAAGTATGTCATGCTCAGGGGAGGGAGGGGGTTCAGCCCATTGTGACATGGGGGAGGGGGGGTGTCAAAAATGTGACGTCACATTTTTATATTTTATAAATGTTTATTATTTGTGTAAGACAGTTTTAATACTCAGACTGTACATAAATGATGTGCTATGGAGTCAAAAATGTAAGGGGCTGTAAAATTGCTACTGTTTGAACCTATCGCCATTCTTGAAAAAAATGGAATACAAAGGAGTTCTTCTCTTTTCCCGTTTTTCCATCCACAATACGAGCTGTTGCTAGTGCCTAGGTGGTCTGAAATGGTGGAAATGACAGTGACACAAGCCTCAGTACACTCCTAAACTGAAGAGCGACCTAGCCAATTCTAACAAAGCTTTCCTAAACTGTGTGTTGACCCAGAGAAGTCACCATCTGACGTCATAGCATAGGCTGTGGGGAGCTTTGGGCTTAATGCTTTGCAGAGGTGTACTACAGCATCGGACCGATCTTGAAAGAAAAAAGCCTATGCGACTAGGTAGTAACGTATTGCCGATGAAATCACTGATGATTTGACTGATTTGTACTGTTGCTGCTTTTTGTAGGTTATAGCCCGAAAGAATGCCAACTGAAATGCTGCCTCTCTTTTCTTTATAAAAGTTCGTGAGTGGTAGAGTTAAAAAATGAAAACGTGACAAGATTTTAGGTATTTCCTAGTAAAATTGTCCTTCTCCATCTTGAGATTACCTTAGCAGTTGAAAAGGAAGTTAAAGTGGAACTATCACTGATTGAAATGCGAACGAAAATACCGTGGCGCCATGTAGCGGCAGTGATATTGTTAACCGTTACAACTTGCTCCCCGGTGCACGAGGACGAACCAAATTTTGACTCAATAATTAAGGATATCGTGGCTTGTTTCTTTCAAGAAAAGAAATGCTGTTATGCATTCCTTCGCTTGGTGCAAGTAAGAGCTAGATAGTACAACGTAGCGCTAGATGTCAGATTTCATCTGCTTTCAATCGGTGATAGTGCCACTTTAATTCTGCTATTTCCTTTTCCTCTTCCTTTATTTGTAGCTGGTCATTTTTAACTCAAGGCAGTCGTAGCTTACGGTTCATGGAAGAAAAATAATCTGTTTTTATGAGTCCTGTTCAGTCCCAATAAAACTGCACCTCCCCCCCCCACCCCTCCGCCCCCCCCCCCCCGACCTCGGTGTGACATACTTTTTTAGGGGGGATTAGTACGTGTGACAAAATGTGACATGGGTAGGGACCCGTACTTTCCGCGATATTTTACAGCAACATTTTGCGATAATATTTGTTGCGAGCATTTTTAAAATGTGCGGTGGAAAAAGGTAATTTTGCGATACATCATGTTGCAAGATTTGCTGATTTTCGCAACCAAAAAAAAAATCATCACAAAATTGTTAACAGAAAATAGCCTAAAAGGCATCATAAGTGGTGTACAATATGAATAAAGTTTTAAAAATTTAAATTCCACTTCAAACAGCAGCCAGTAACGGACAGAAGACCTTATTTTACTGCAAAGTTAATAAAATTTTGATGAAAAGTAAGTCATAATTTATTTATTCTGGCAAAACTTGCGAATTTTGCGGGAAAATGCAAATTTTGCGATCGCATATTTTAATTTTTGGCTTCAGCAAACGGCGTACACCTCCCCAATTGAAAAATGGAGTCAAAATTCTTATTAGTAAACAAGTTGCGAATTTTGCGATTTCGCTAAATCGCATAAAGTACGGGTCCTTAGACATGGGGGAGGGAGGGTGTCAAAATTCGCCAAAAATAGCGTGCCATACTTTATGAACGGTCCCCAAACACTAAAACTGAGTAAAGAAAAGGTTTTCCTCTTTTTATTTTGCATGCAAATTGGATTGTCCGAATTTTCGATTATCCGAACACCCTTCGGTTCCAATTTGTTAAGGATAATCGAGATTTTCCTGTAATTAACTGTTAAAATTTGAATTCAATTTTTTCGAATGAAAATGAATGAGAAACACTCGTTGCTTTCCAATGCCACCAGTTGAATTCATCCAAACTCACCGCTGTTAGAGACAGTTAGATACATCCAATACACCGCAGACTTTAACCTTTTCAGCAGTGAGTTAAAAAAAAATTGTCGTCGCTCATGGAGTGAGTTTTTTTTCCCGTCACCCATGGAGTAAGACATTAACGAAATATTTATTCTTGCGAAAACGATTGAACACAATTATTTCAAACTTACTACACGCACGCAACAGCTATTCATTAAGGTGCACAGAAAAAAATCAGATAAGTGGCTTTAATAGTTTCGGAGAACAATTTTTTTTTAAATTATGGGCGGTAACGAACTAAATTGAAAATCGCTGTGTTGACAAAACGCTCAGCGTTAGTTAGGCTAAAAATCGTTGTTCCCTCCTGATAAGCGATAGTGTTAAGGTTTATAGGCTCCTTTTCCATTTTAGTTTTGCATTGTGGCTGCTGTTATAATTTTGTAATGCTGTGAAACATCATCTTGTTATTTTCAACGACGAACTAAAACACAAGCGCTCACGTGAAATTCGGAGTGAACGGCGGCGGCCATGTTGAAATCGCGCATCAGCCAATGAGAGCGCGCCAAATCGGTCACGTGGTGCCAACCGGCCAATGACGGTACGCGATCTTCAAATGCTTTGGCAAGTCGGCTTGAAACTGCCAGAAACGGACTACTACAATATGCCTGATTGGCCAATGGCAATCCAGAAAATATGTTTAGAGGCCTGGATAGAGGGAATTCCAGCTTTTCAAC
Organism: Lithobius niger; assembly: GCA_023313725.1. Classification (NCBI taxonomy): domain Eukaryota; kingdom Metazoa; phylum Arthropoda; class Chilopoda; order Lithobiomorpha; family Lithobiidae; genus Lithobius; species Lithobius niger. The sequence goes on along the minus strand of JAHWFP010157543.1, from coordinate 1,651 downwards.
GAATCCAAGATGGCGGCGACCAGTCAATTCGTTCAACCGCTAGGCTACCGCCGATCAAAAATGACCAATTTTCTGCTTTCTAACTTAGGAAAAAAAGAATGAGAACGACATTTTTGCAGTTTTTAATGAGTCTACACTCAACTAAAAAGTGCTTTGTATAAAACTATAGACATCGTTAACAGCGTTTTTTTTTACAAAAATCGATGCATAACATGTCAGGTAGCAAATTTCAGCGTTTATCACATGGATGTTTTGGCCGAAAATTGCGTTTCTTCGACCCGCAGTTTCCCTTCAAAGCTTGGACGTATATATACGTCGTTACTGTGTTTGGGGTGATTTTTTTTTTGGACGTATATATACGTTCATACTGCTTAAAAGGTTAAGCAACTAAGGTGGCAATCCCTAAAATTTCTGACTTTAGATCACAGTTGTCATCTGTACATATCCATAGTGACATAAAAACACTATTCAACTATTCAAGCAGAATTTTATTTTATTTTTTAATTACCATGCTAATTGCAAAAATATGCAAATTAACTAGCTAATGCTATTTCCGCTCTTAATTTTCTTCCTAAACACACTATTAATTTCAAAATTGCGCAAACTTACTCAGAAAATTCGATCGGGAATTGATCGCTACAGCACCGTTGCGATCGATCCACTCTAGGAGCCCTACCTCGATCTTGAGGTAGAACTTCATTCAAACATTTTTACAAATTTGTTCCCTATATAGTGTACGTTAGAATAAAAAAATAGGTATGTTATTGAAAATTGTGTATATTTAGTCCATCACAGTGAGTCAACTTTCCAGACTATGAGGATCATTGAGGTAGGGTTCCTTCGTATGTATATGAAGCACTTCTCAAACAAATTTCAACCATATCGGCCCATATTTACAGACGTTACGACGGAAATACTAAATGACTATACGATAAAAATGCTATACTCAGAAAACTAACTGCGAACATAAAAAACATTCCATATTAACTCTACAAGTCTTCTCCTCCATACAAATGACCTTCTTGTTCAAACATTTCTCCTAGATCCATTTTTTTACAGCCCTAATACGTTTTCTTCCTTTGTTTGGTATAGTCTCAGGACATTTCTTACCATGGTACACTCTCTTATGGTGCAGTTTTCTGGCGATGCGTCAGTGTTTTCAACCACTGTAATGCCTACTGGTTGTCTCTAAACCCCTGATTTTTAGTCTCCACACGTGAATACTTTGGTACATTGAATCCTGAAGTCCTTCAAAATACAACCAAGTATAGCTTTCCACGTAAATTTTTGGTTCTGACGTCTGGCATCTAGCAAAAATGACAAAACGTAGCAGCACAACTTTCAACTGGAGGCAGCCATTTTCCTGCTGCATAGCCTAGTGGCAGAAATCAGTAGCTCCACCATTATCATCATCATATCACTAAACAAAGGAACATCCAAAGAAATAAGTGCAAGAATGCTGAAAGTCTTACGCTAACAATGCTGAAAAATAAAACAATTTACGGCATTTCCGGGCTCACTTCCAATTTGACGTATTCTTGCACTACCTGTAGTAAATATTTAATTAAAAAAAGGTTGAGCAGATTTTTCAACAATTTCTTTTGGAAAGAAAAGACAAAGGTTCCCAGCACATTTTGGCAATAAAAAAAAA
>JAHWFP010157542.1:3420-23271 GCA_023313725.1 Lithobius niger | reverse complement strand
CAGTCGCACAGAAAGTTTGCGATAACAACACAGCTTCCTGAAAAAAAGCCTATTATCGGGGGCAGCAAAACTGTTATGTTCCACACCTCCGATATAGGATAGGGTATTGGCGGGAACTCGTCTAAGGAGCCAAGCTCTAATGAATCATCACGAATATTCGGCAATGTGGGTAAGAGATCTCAGATAACTAGAAGGTGTGGAATTTGACAAAGTGATAGTCTGGTTTGTGGTGGGCATATAGATTTTGCCTGAATTGATGACGCTTGGGCATTTGCCCTTCTCTATGGCGTCAAAACCGGAACAAAACCGCCTTATTTCACATATAACCAATGGTAGCACTGGATGTAAGTTCACGTTCACGTATCTGGTCACAGCGACGTCGAACAACGCTTCTGTCTTCCAAGTTTATACAATATCGCAAATTTCCGTGTTTTTTCACGAATAATTGCTGGCATCCATTGATTTCGCTGGTCTCCCACTCGATAATTACGAGTATAGACATACATAGGTTGGTTCAGTTCATGAACGTAGTTTTCTATTAACTGATGGCAGTAGCTGTTTTAATTGCTTACTAGCATCGTACCCGGCTTCGCCCGGGGATTTGTTTGGCCCGTGGTTGTTTCCCGGTATTTGCTCGGTGCTGCCTGATCGTTTACTGCAACAGCCAATTTTTCTTTGGTAAAACTCCCCCTTTCCGTCAATCCTCTCCCTCCGCAAAGCAATATCGTAATCAAATAGTGGCCGTAACATAAGCACTGTCCCACCAACGGGCATTCCCCGTTCAGGCCCCTCCCCACTCCCAGTAGCGTGCAAAAAATAACTGTCCTTGTACATGACGTCATTTAAGATATGCCTTTGCGATGACCGCGTCGAACAAATTGTTAGTCGAGGCAACAATGTGCCAATTTTAACTTCTTTTCAGGGCAACAACGGCCCAGTTTCAAGTTCATGCCAAAGAATTGACACACTCGCACGTTTTCATTGCTCCCCTTCCGGGGGTCGTTGCGGTTGCTTCATTTCTGCTATGAGACTTTGGTTTATAATGTAAGAAGATTGTCAACATTTTCTTGCGCACTATGTGTCAGCAGAAACGATTGAGTGCGTACTTTGCTGCCTAAAAACAATTTCGTAGGGCTTTCGCCTGTAACTGTGTGAAGAGTGCTACGGACGGCTTTCAGATTGTTCAGTGTCACAATTTCGGTGCTTAAACCTTGTTTAGGTTAGATATCCCACCTTTTTGTATTGTTTCTTTGTTAATTGGACCAGTGATTCTTTCCTAAGTTTTAACAGATACAGATCGATACATATGTAAATCTGCTTCCCTTAACTTTTACGGCGTTTTGCGTCTGTTTGTGTCTGTGTCCCACCGAATACTTGGGACGTTCAATGAAAGCTTGACGATTGCTACCGCAAGTAGCAATATTCTAGTTTTCATTTAATCTTCGAACTATTAGTAGGTGCGATTAAATTGGCTAATAGGATTAACCTTGGCGGCCTTTCCCTGGTAGACTGATATCACTACTTTCAAAGGCGGACCCTTTTTGGAAACTTGGCGGCATCTCTTATACCAGTTTTGGTTTTGCGTGGATACATTTGGTAACTGTGTAGCTAGGCGTCCCCTTATTCTCGCACCAACATTAGCAGGGCCGTACCTAGGAATTTTTTTTGAGGGGTGCACACAACCATTTTTCGCTCCATCCGATTTACCGAGCATCCCCTCCCCCCCCCCCCACATTCAATTTATCGAGCAATATTTTCACCCTTATTAAGTTCACTCGGTATGATTTTGTCCCTGTGGAATTCAGCAATTTTTCGCCTCTATCCAATTTACCGCGCAATAGTTTTCTCAATTTACTGAGTAAGATTTCGTCTCCGTCAAATTTGGCAGTTTTTTCACCCCTATCCATTTTTCGTCCTATTCAAATCTTCAAATTACGTATGTAAACCTCTCGCACGGCCTGGGATTTGATAGATCCTGGTTTCAATTTCGGGTAAAATACGGGTTAGCTGGTGACACTGGTTCTGACTTGGGAAAAGGCCTTGGTTTCACCCTGAACAATTAAGGAAGAAGTGGTGAGCCTTGCTGTTGTCGTATTTTCTGATGCGCTATTCTAGAACATTCTGTTTCCGTTTGATTACCCAGTAATAGTCCCTTACGTACCCCTTCAATCAGACAAATATCATTGTTATTCGCTCTTTTTTTTAAAACAGGAAAACGTTAAGATACGACACCAATCATACCTATTATGTTGTCATGCTGCAAAAACCTATATCCAACAAACGTAGTTTCAGCCTTTCCCTCGCATTGTTATTTTTCTTCATATTCCCGAAAACAACCAAACTGATTTAGCTGCAAAATAGACACACACGCGCTTCTAAACGTGTTATCTGGATATTGCGGTCAGGAAAGTTAACGTTGAATCTTGAAGATCATTGCACTCAAAGAAGAATGATATATGGTAGGACAAGAAACACCAAGAGCCCAAGTTTCTCCTAACAGACTTACTTCCGGCCCAGGCCAAGTATTAAATGAAGAAGACGGGCATGTTGCGAGAAGGAGACGTCCTTCTTTACTACCTCCACCAGGAAACGCAAAGCATCATGGGGATCGAGCTATTTACTAACTAACATAGCATAACTAACTCAAATTGATCACAACAAGAATACAAACTAATCGCTTAACAATCACTATCATATGTCAGATTACGACATTAAAATAATTTTAAGATAAATCAAAACTGTCTGATCAAGGTTTCCTTTTTTTAGTCCAACAATCAATTTTAAAACGAGTTGTAGTTACGAGTAATGCTAAGTATAACGTATGTTTATGCGTTTAAAGAAGCGATCTGAGTGGCCACGTAGGCTTAAAGTTTTTCTTCCGTGGTTCACGTTTCTTCTAACGAACTGAAAACGATTTGAATCGAACACAGAATAAGTTCTTCAACTTCGGATGTTGCCCACGCACGAGTATTTCGTCATTTCCAAAGGTATTGTCTTCCTCCATGATATTGTCGTTGTAGCGATGGTTACCATAGTAACGATGCCACCCAGGGACGACGCTAGAATCACTTTATTGGGGAAGCGGCAGTGGGGAGGCAATTTTAGCCAGGGGGGCAAACCGAAAAATTCAACTTTAGCCCCCCCCCCAAAAAAAAAAATTCAAAATAACACTCTTGTAATTCTTTCTCACACCGAACGTTCTTAACTATTTCATACCCTATTTTTTGGGAACATTTTTAAATCCAGCTGTAAAAAAGGTGATCTTTCAACTCTCACAGTAACAACTGCGCTCTATTGATGTAACCTCAAGTCCTTCTTGTCACTTTGAAAGAAAGTAACATAGTTTTCTTAATAAATAACCAGAATTTTCTTCGTTTTTACGTTTTATTTTGAACTGATGATTGGGGGGGGGGGGCAGGGGGGGCGGCCAAAAATGTGGTGGGGCGAGCGCCCCCCCTCGCCCCCCTTAGCGTCGTCCCTATTGCCACCATTTTTTTTTTTATTTCAAGTCGTCTCCTACGAGACCCTGTGCGACGTTCTGGTGTGGCTATTCGGTCACTTTGGCGGAAACAGATAATATGACGTCACAACACCTACATTCTCTGAACATTTTTGGTCGCTAAACGAATAGTCCAGATCTGCTAATAAACCATCTTCTCTAGTCGCTTCATCTTTGAGGGCACGTTTACGCAACCACTCGCTTTTGCATTCTCGCAGCTAGAAGCTAGAAATCACCTCAAATTCCAACATGGCGGCGGTTTTATGTCTGCCGCCTCGCAACAAAAACAGCAAATAACGTGAGTTAAGAAGTGTTTGGGAAAATTGTTTCGTCATGGAGAATTCTTTATATTATTGGCACGGATTATAAGACTGCAAGTATTTAAACAAACGATGTCGGAGTTAGCTAAACCATTCAGCGTTGTTACCATGGCAATGTCACCTTTGCCATCGTGATTGAGTTCTAGCTGCGAGAATGCAAAGGCGAGTCGCTGCATAAACGCGCGCTGATTGCACTAAGCTTGTTTATTAAGTACGGCCCAATAACAACACCGGTACAGTTGTTGACGTAAACTCACTCTTTCACTTTCAAGTTAATTCTTATCTTTGCATGGTCAGGTGATACACAACTTCCTGCATTTCATTTTACATACTTCCAACCGAATTACGAAACTATCATAGCAAACACAGAGTAAAATGTGAGCTAACAATCGGCTGCAGTAACTACGTAGTCGCAACCGACCTTCTGTACTCTCACACCTCTTCCGTAACTTTTTCAAACGAAATATTGAGGCGCACACCACTATCACACACTGCAACCGTAATTTCTACTACATAATCTAAAAGTAGTAACAATTACAATTACCGGTTAAAAATGTGTTAAATTTTAGGCATAATTTTCACAGGCCGTTTTAATTTCGTAAGTAGCAGCTAACAAGGATTTGAGTTCGAGAGTAGGCCTATTCATTCATACAACACTGTGTTGATTGAGACATCACGTTGCCGTGGTGTCTCAACACCGTGTTGCATAAATGAATAAGCCGTGGTAACGTGATTTTACGCCTAATTTCCAGCCTTTAGGCCTAACTTTTTACCTGCCGTTTTAATTTCGTAAGTACCAGCTACCGGAGAATTGGGTTCGAGAGTAGGCCTATTCATTCACGCAAAAGGGTGTCGAGAGTTTTTTTAATGAAGCTAAATTGTGTGTCGTTAACGAAAACCTTTTGTTTTTTACGGTGGCGTGTCTTTCTGTAGTGGTGAAATGCGACGATCAAATGGTATTATTGCATTCAGTTACGTCGACAAAGCCTATCCGCTATAAGGAAGCGACGATGTTTTAATTTGCCGTGTTTTTTAAAGTCCACTTGACTACCACTGAAAACACGGATGGATGGATGGAACTCGTTGCTATAATCTTCACAGCCGTTCGGCTGTACAGAAGACTAAAAAAGGGATTTTGATTCGTATTATTATTTTTCACATTAACGAAAAGGTGAAAGAATGATCCTTGGATGCCTGTCTGTCGATAGAAGTCTGTCGATATACGTCGATATAAAACCTGAATAATTTATTTATTTTCCTTTCATCGTAAAATATAATGAAAAATAGGAATATGTAAAAAAAAAAGTTGTTGTAAGTAAGTTTGTCACTTGTTCTTCTGTCCTTCGTGCACTGAATTGTATTATTAGAGTTCGTTTACGCACGAGAATTTCAGAAAATTGGACAGGTGGCGGAGGGGCTAACAATGCTGCAATGTAACAATGGGGCAACAATAGGCGAGAAGCACAAGATCGGATTATAGCTCACTCCAACAAGATGCAACGATGCTCGGGGAAAGTAACATTGTCTTGTATCTTCTACATCCCCAGTAAATAAATTAAATCGTCTTTTAACTCGTTTAGTTGTCGAGAACCAAATCGAAATGGTCTTGGTTTTCGCTGAAATCTTTCAGTTTCAAACCATAGGGGGCCTCGAAATTGGGAGGCCGTCATAACTGAATGACTCAATTTCTTCTTCAATACGGGCTTCGGGAAGCCAGTTGAATTGTTTCAGCGATTGTTTGCCATGATACTGCATCTGCCTGCAACAATCCAGAATCAACTACCCACCGAGCTGAAACATGTTAAATCTAGACACAAGCTAGTGTGTTGCCATCAAATAATAAACTTGGCCCAAAGCTTGGGTGGAACCTGAACAGAAATACGTATTTCTAATGTTTCGTTTTTCGCAGACAAAATTGGGTCGACTCGTATAGACATATCATTCACATGATATCATGCGAATGGTATGTCTAGCTACGACCAAACTGTACCAATTACAATAATAAGGAAGCAAAAAAAGCCAACAAACTAACTGAACAAAAAACATTTAGAGCTCGTATCCCCATACTCACAGCCGTGAAGGAGCACGAATAAAAACGGATTAGAGTTCACTCCAATGCAACAAACCATAATTTGAAGGACAATTCCAGGGAACAAGGTGAAACAAAGCTGCCTTAACTAGGAGTCTGCTTGTTTCACAAATTATAAATGCCCACAAAATACACATACAGCTACTCACACGACACAGACTTAAAATATAAAACAACACGCGCAAATAGAAAAAAAGCCTGTTTAACAAATAAATTAAGCACACACAAGCATACACGTCCATATGAACACACACACACAAACATTAAACATTTCAAACACAAACTGTGTTCACTTTCTGACATAACCATTGAGTAAAAACGGTCCTTGTGCCCTGGAATTGGAGTTCAAATTATAGCTCGTTGCGTTGGAGTGAATTCTAATTCGTTTTTATTCGTGCACCTTCACGGCTACGAGTATGGGGATACGAGCTCTAAAGTTTTATTTTCTAGTTTTTTGTTCAGTTATTAAACACCAGCTGAAGCCTGGGTGGTGTTTGATGGACCGTTTGTAACATTGTGGCGGTTTGCGCTGTCATATGTTTGTTGAGGAAGGCGTGTATCCCGTCTATGTATTTTTGAGCTGACTGGCTAACAAACGCTGATCCGACCTCCATGCACTTTCATATGAATATTTCTGCCGGAAATAAATAAATACACCCTTGCAGACCGGAAATAAATAAATACGGCTATGTACAGCAAAGTCCAAACCTTTATCCCACCGGCTTTGTCTTCCACCCCCCCCCCTCCGCCCCCAAAGCCAGCGATTTAATACTAAGTTTCATACACCTGAAACATTGTTCTATCCATTAAAAGTTACTTTTTCAGTTTATTGCCAACAACCATTCCGTTCACAATCATCGAATATTGTCTTTATTCGACGAGATTGTTGTGTTACTCATTAGGGCCTAGGGCCTTAGGCTTTGTCAGGCAGATAACCAGGAGTGGTTAACGTTCGCTAAAAACCCTTTGAAACCCTTGTTTTTTCCAGGCCGGTGGTTCAGGTGGCCGTTTTACAACACTGGCTATTCTGCAACTCGTTTTGTTAATGTAGACTAGCGGAGTCGCTCGCTTCGCTCGCTCATTCCGCGTCGTCTCGCTACGCTCGAGGAGATTTCTTGCTGCAACACTTATGATACAGACAGACCTTCCACATAAAAAACGATCAAGCGTTTATAAGAGTGTAGAATACGATATCGGTTATCTCGAGAGAAGATCAATATTTTTTTTACGTCCAAGGAGGCAAGCAAAAAGATCAAGCAATTTATCAGAAAAGCGCTGTTATGATGAACACGCTGCTTTTCGTTCACTTCGCTCACTCAATCAGCGCATACATTTCATCAGAATCGTGACTGAATCAATGTAACCACCAAGAACCACACGTTACTTGTAATTTGTGTTAGTATACACTTTATATGGGTTTTCTTGTTTTACTTATTTTAAGAATATTGTTCGTTACGTCCTGCTCAGTACAGACTTTTCCATGGGTGTCTTATCACTTCACTTCCTGATGATCCCTTACTTGGAGAAACATCTACAGAACGTCAGATGTAATCTCCTACGAAGGTGAGAGATGAATGATTGCGAGAGCAAAGCGAGACACACATTGAAAAGTTTTAGTTTACGAGGAATTCACTCGCTTTGCTCGCTCAATCCATGCACTGCCGAGCTTCAGAAACACGAATGTTTCCTTGCTTCAGAATCCAAGAAAATGACGCCCATTTAAAACCAGGTCTATGGGTCTGTTTTTTCCATGCATCAAGTCAGTTGATACACATTCAGGTCCACCCATCCTTCCATCCATCCTTTTTCCTTCCTTCCTTCCTTCCTTCCTTCCTTTCCTTCTATACTTCCATCCATCCATCCTCCCTTCCTTCTTTTTTTTCATCCTTCCCTTCATCCTTCCATCCATCATTTCTTCTTTCCTTCCATCCATTCTTCTATCGTTCCTTCCATCCTACATTCCATCCATACGTCCTTCCTTCCCTCCATCCTTAATTCGTTCCTTCCTTCCATCCTTCCATTCATCATTTTTTCATTCCTTCATTCCTTCCTTCCTTTCTTCCATCCTTCCTTCCATCCATCCATTCATCCTTCCATTCTCACATCCTTTCTTCAGAAACACGAATGTTTGACACCGTTTTAAAACCTAATCTATTGTTTTCATACGTCGTCCGTGCCCCCTTTCCCAGATCATCTCTCTTTGCTCGAGGAGGTTTTCATGAACAAACTATGACGTCATGAACAAACATCATGTGGGTAAAAAAACTTTGACGTTAGTTTTTCAGGTTCTTTCGCATATTTGAGGGATAATATCAAGTTACAGCGATGAAAATAAACCTTTTAAAAGCGAAATTTAATTATCTTTCGTTTGGTTCTAATCCCATCTTTGTATACGTGCTTTGGTTCCGGAGGAGTAGAGGTACAAACACGCACGCACGCACGCACATCATATGATTTTAATTATGTAGACTAGCGGAGTCGCTCGCTTTGCTCGCTCATTCCGCGTCGTCTCGCTGCGCTCGAGGAGATTTCTTGCTGCATCACTTATGATACAGACAGTCCTTCCACATAAAAAAAACGATCAAGCGATTTATAAGAGTGTAGAATGCGATATCGGTTATATCGAGAGAAGGTCAGTATTATTTTTTTACGTCCAAGGAGTCAAGCGAAAAGATCAAGCAATTTATCAGAAAAGCGCTGTTTCTGATGTCAAACGCTGATTTTCGTTCGCTTCGCTCACTCAATCAGCGCAAACATTTCCTCAGAAACGTGACTGAATCAATGTAACCACCAAGAACCACACATCACTTGTAATTTGTGTTGGTATACACTTTATATGGGTTTTCTTGTTTTACTTATTTTAAGAATATTGTTCTTTACGTCCTGCTCAGTACAGACTTTTCCATGGGCGTCTTATCACTTTACTTTCTGATGATCCCTCACTTGGAGAAACATCTGCAGAACGTCAGATGTAATCTCCTACGATGCTCCTACGATAGAGCAAAGCGAGACACATTTAATTGAAATGGTTTATTTTATGTGGAAATCTCTCGCTTTGCTCTTTCAATCCACGCGCCTCCGTGCTTCAGAAACACGAATGTTTCACACCCTTTTAAAACCAAATCTATTGTTTTGATATCCCATGCCTCAAGTCAGTTAACACAAAACCAATTTTAAGATGTATATGTGGTGTGTTGCAAAATACGTCCTCCGTGCATCCTTTTCCAGATCTACTCCCTTCGCTCGAGGAGGTTATCATGAACAAACTATGACGTCATGAACGAACTTGAAGAGGGTTAAAAAAAACTTTGACGTTAGTTTTTCAGGGTTTTTCGCTTATATGAGAGTGATAATATAACATTACAGCGATGAAAATAGGCCTATTAAAAGCGAAATTTTAATTATCTTTCGTTTGGTTCTAATCCCATCTTTGTACGAGCTTTGGTTCCGGAGGAGTAGAGGTACAAACACGCACGCACGCACGCACATCATATGATTTTAATTATGTAGATTATTATATTACTCCTTTTATTATTGACCAAAGACAACCGTTGCTACTTTTCTAATGGTAGGTTCCATTTTAAGCAGCTGACTCTAAGTCACGTGTCTGTGTCTTGACAGAACTCCAAACTTTTCCATTTTATCTTCAAGAGAAAGTCATAAATCTGGTGGGAAAACATGTCTGTCTCTGGCCGCCATGTTTAGAAAGAGTGAAGCGCTTCAGCCGGCGGTGAAATAAAAATAGACGAAAGGAGGAAGTGGCTGACCACACGGTTGAACCTCAACAAGAATTCTCAAGCTTCAAGCAGACGTATCAACAAGGTATGTTACAGACCCTTCTACTCCCCTGAAAAGTGAACCGTTCCCAAGGAAGTGGAAATTTGTGTTGAAGCTTTGTTAGGAATCGGAGACATTAAAAATTGCTGCTGTCTCCAGCTATTTCCCAAACAACTGGCTATTAATATAGTGACCGGCGAAGTTTTTGTAGTCTTTTCAAAGGCTTCGACAAATTCAGGAGTTGCGTAGGAGAACTGAAAATCTGCACAAGACTGGGTTAGCAGATTTTACGTGATTTGCAGACTTGGGGCGAAGATAGTGTTGGATTGGGACGCCCGGTAAGCCGAAGATCCCCGGGAAGGGTTCCGACTTCAAGAGGAGGCCCTTGTCGCAAAATAAAAATTTTTAGATAAAATTTGAATTGTATTCCCGTGAAAATTGCACATCGATAATTTGCTGGAAAACGTTTCAAATACACGTAATTTCTTTTAAACAAGCTAGCTTGCAGAGCTCCATTCCAGATCTTCCCGCCACCCCCACACTACAGGAGGCCCTTGTTTAAACAAATTTTTCGGGGAAAATTTTTAATGAATTCCTATGAAAGTTGAATCTCTAAGTTGCTGAAAAACATTTCAAATTTTCGCTAATTTCTTTGAAGTTTGTTAGCTTACATGGCTCTGAGCCGGTTCCGCCCCCCGGGCCAAGGCCCCCCCCCCCCCCACACACACACTACAGGAGGCCCTTGTTTTAAAAACAATATTCTGGAAAAATTTGAAATAGATTCCTACGAAAATTGCATCTCTTAGTTGCTAGGAAACATTTAAAAATTCAGGCTTAGTTTTTAAAATTATTCGAGCTTGAGGCGACTCCCGAGGCGCCCCCTCCCCCCCGGTAACCCCGAGGTCTCTGCAGTACATTCCACGGGAGACCCAACCCCTCCCAATCCGAACCTGGACGAGGGATGGACGTGGAAAATCGCGTAATAACAAGAAATTCGTACAATGGAAAATCATCAAACGTTCCTGTGGCTACAGTATATATTAATAAACAAAAACGGAACGTTAAATGTTTAGAGTAAGGGTCTAAAAGTCAAAACCTAGAAGGAACACGGACAAGCTTTGACAGTAAGGGTCTAGGTATAAAATTTTGTAAGAGGCTGGTAAGCATTAGACCCTTACTACCCGGTGGTTAGCTTAGGTCTACTCTATTCGGACAGAATGTGTATGAACGGTTGTATCAGGTTTCTTTGTTCTTAGAATATTGTTATAGAACTTTAAGAACACAATTTTCTTGTGAAGTTTGGCATTTTGTCTTTTGATGCTTTAGAATTTTTTATTATATTTCGTAGATTTACGGTGGAGGATAACCAGTAATGCTCTCTGCTGAGAATACCCTACCATGTTACTAAATGGACAAATAGTTTTCAACATAAAACAAAGCAGCAAACGTATAATACCACTGGATCATCACATGGGTCTTTGTAGGAAGATTTCCAGTTTTTCGTCAAAATGTATTTATTTCTGACCACCGGGTAGTAAGGGTCTAATGCTTACCAGCCTCTTACAAAATTTTATACCTAGACCCTTACTGTCAAAGCTTGTCAGTGTTCCTTCTAGGTTTTGACTTTTAGACCCTTACTCTAAACATTTAACGTTCCGTTTTTGTTTATTAATTCGTGTTACTTTTAGAATTGCAGCTAAACTGTAAAACAGTGCAGTTATCGGTCCAAATTGAAAGTTTAACACAGAAACCCTAGGCTGACTCTTACTAACACTGTTAATAATTGAAACAAATCCTTTAATCTTCAGTCTTGCAGCTGGCGTTTGCAAATTGGCATTGTTGCATAATAACAATGTTTAAAACAATGTAAAACAATCAATCTGGTCGTTTAGAGCTCCATAACCCCTGAACCACTTGACCAATTAGAAAATGCCTTATGGAAAGGGCACATCTACAGAGCAATACCTGTAAAATGAGCTAAGAACCAGATTCATAGGACAAATGGTTTGACCTGTAGAGAGGACAGACGAAAGTATCCCCAGAACAACAACAACAACAAGCAGAACAAGAAGTTGTCTATTTGGCCCCTCTTTGTATCTCGGGTTTGGCTGGACCGAATTTCACAATTTTTGGACTGTAGAGAGGCCTTGACTAGTCGAGGCTGGATTCCAAATTTGGTTTTAAAATGTTCACTTTTGACGGAGTTATAAGCTCTCAAAGTTAAGAGTTTAACACAGAGACCCTAGGCTGACCCTTACTAACACTGGCTATCGCCAGTGTTAATAACGTCAGAAACTGCTATCAGTTGTTGAAATATCACTGTTCAGTTAGATTATTATCCATTGTTAGATTATCTGTACCGTTTATATAATTCTCCAGACTTGATTTAGACAAATATTTAGACAACCAGCTGAAGGGTGGTGTTGGGTGCTCCTTTTGCAACATTAGTACGGTTTGGTTTCTGATGTCTCTTTCTACCAACTTATGTTTATGGACATACACGTCAGTCACATTTTTTTGCGCACGCTTCAGACTTCACACAGGCTCGTACCTGTGTATCTGGGCCTCAAAGGAAGCCATATATCGTGAGCGGTAGGCATTCCCATCAGAGGGAGTGCTCCAGAAATTGTTGATTTCCATCATTAAATATTTCAGATGGGCTCCCAAAGGCCGTATTTCGGAACTATACTGTCCGCGGCCTATCTTGAGTTCGCCGCGGAACGAACACAGATAATCGATTGTAAGTTTTTGGTAGAAGAGTGCCTTGTTGATATCCAAGACGGTTACAAACACATTGGCAGCCATGGACTAAAGTCGCCTCCTCCAGGAAGACGTAGCCGCTAATAAAATACTTGCAGGATTCAAGATACGCCGTGCACACAATAAATAAGTTTTAAGCTTTATTGGGTCTGGCTATGCTTAGTAAAACCAAATGACGCTAGATTTACTTAGCAGTAGCGTAACGTACAGGTAGGCTAGGTAATAATTGCTTATGGGCCCCTGTAAAACGGGGCGTATGAGTATTTAATGTGTATTTTATGGGCGGCTACGTCTTCCTGGAGGAGGCGACTTTAGTCGATGGCCGCCATTGTTTTTGTAACCGTCTTGGATATCAACAAGGCACTCTGCTACCAAAAACGTACAATCGAATATCTGAGTTCGTTCCGTGGCGAACTGTAAAACGGGGGCCCGCCTGGCATCGAAATTTGAAAATGGACAACATCATTGAGATTTTTGCATTGAGAAAAGCAAGCTGAAACTATCGCCTTAAGAGCCTCAAGTGTGAACTAAATACGGTATGTAAATTTTATGTTCAAAGTGCAATATGTTCAAGTCCAAGTTCCCATTTAACAAGTGTAATAATGTAGCTGCTAAGCAAAGCTTATAATAATTAGATAGTTAAGTAGCCTAAGTATGCTAAAAAATACCACACAGACATTTTTTTTTTAATAAATCTTTTCAAACATTATTGTTTCAAGTTGCTTGCATTACGAAGTAATTTTTTTGGCTGAAAAGTTGTCGGTTGTTCGGGTAGCGTAAACCAAACGATGTAGAATATGTGTTTCATTTGGACCAAGACAGTCGAAAAGTTCAAAGATTTTTTTTTTGGGGGGGGAATGGGGGGCGACCATAAATTCTGCCTATGTGCCCAGAGACACTTTGTTACGCCACTGTTACTTAGGGCTAACAACCGTCGATTTTCGTTCGGTTCGCTCACTCAATCAGCGCTTCCTGCTCCAGTTGCTCCTCCCTACTTTTATTATTTTTGTATTGAATTTTCTGGGCGAGGGATAATCATCTAACTGGAAAATCGCATAATTGGAAGAACGTATACAGTCTAACAGTATAACGGAAAATCGTCGAACACAATATTCGTATAATGAAAAATCGCCCCTAACTTGCTCATAGGACCGCGCTCACTATGGCTGTACAGAGGGAAGCAAAAGGTTTGGTCTGCTAACAATGATCAAATACAACAATTAAGATTTGCGGTATTGTTGTGTTCCATTGCAATGAATTGAACACAACAATGCGGTATTTCTTGATTGCAGTATTTGGTCATTGTTAGCAGACTAAACTTTTTGCTCCCCTCTGTACATAAGACATCAGAAACCCGGTTAGACGATTATCCATTATACGATACTAGCTGGACCCGTGCATGCTGCACGGTGATTGATTTTCCCATACTTTGCCTCTGCCTGTGTTTTGTCATCGCTGTTAAATTAAATAAATAGGCATGCAAATTTTTGTATACTACTGAAACAATTGCAAGTAAATTAGTTTTGCAGAAAATGTTTTCCAAAATGTTAGTTTGAAATTAGGTTTTACTTGAAAGGTCTTACCACATGTTGTTGCTCATTTCAATCAAGCTTAATGATCATTATCTTTAACAACCCAAAAAGGGGCACATTGGGTTAAATGTTACACGCGCACCAAGATTGTTGAGCTGCTGCTTGCAGGTTGCTCCTCCTCCTCCTCCTTGTGCTGGTTCCTGAGGTTGGGTACCTGGGTTCGACCCGTGCATGCACGGTGATTGAATTTCGTGGATTTAGCCTCTTCCGGTGTTTCGTCGTGTTAGTAAAGTACCTGGTGCTTTCAATTTCTCCCCCCCCCTCACCAACCCACACTCCCCAGCCTCCCCGACTGCCCCCGTAACCCACTGCACGCCCTCCGGCAGTGTAGGGTTTGTATACTGGCCCGCCCTTCTCCCGACAACCCCGATGTTTGATTCCCCACCCCCCTTCCGCCGTGAACACCCTGTCACCCCACTGCACGCCCTGTGTCTCCCACTGCACGCCCTGTGTCTCTCACAGTTTTCAATGTGTCCCCCCCCCCCAACGTGCACACCCCTGCTCCCTCCCAGGTCCCCTCACAGCCTTTTTCCGCAGCCCCCCTGCTGTTTGGTTATAAATTTATTAAGCCCCCTACCCCCCAAAAAAAAGCTCCTTGGCGGCACCTGCCCATATCCCCCTTGTGCCTGATGGGCACATTCAGTAAGCAAATAGTGTGATCTCCCTTTCTCATACTCGCTTCCCCTGGCCTCTTCCCCTTCCTCTCCCCTCTTCCCCTCCTCTCCTGTCCAACATCTCCCCACTCTTCCCCTCCTCTTCTACCCTCCCCTGTACCCCTCCTCTTCTTCCTTACATTACCACAACCCTCCCATGTTTGTTATTGCTGTTGCCCGATGTCAACAGTTGACTGAACGTGAAAGAACTTTGAGAGGGGGTCCCGGGAAAAGCGATCAAAGCGAGCAGCGTTAGCCGAGCGGTCAGCGACCTCGTCTCCAAACCAAGCGAATGGTGGTGGTGGTGGCGAAAAGTAACAGAACTTAATTCAAGCAAATGCCACTAAAGGTTAGCAGAACATTTCGTTCAAATTTTGGCACAGCCCCAAAACAGACGCATTATACCTGTGTTTTACTGAATTCTTCAAAAAAAAAAACCTGTCACTGAGCAAGTCAGCAATCAGTATGCAAGCACCTGCTGTACGTTAATGTCCGTGAATGTTTCCACCAACGTTGAAACAATTCATGTGTGTTAATTTTTAACAACAGAAGACGGTACATTAGAGTAATAATAATGGTTGCTACTTACTTAGAAACAATTCCACTCACCTCTGAAAGCCTGCATCTGCGAAATAAATAAGCCATTCTATCGTTAATGGCTGGCAATTTCATGATCAGAAATTTAAAACGTAGCTTAGTTTGGTTGAAAACTCTATGCGTTTACCTGAAACACGGATTCCTTCAAATGTTCAAAGGTTCAAAGGGTTTAACGAGCGTTAACCACTCCTGGTCATCACTTCTTTCAAAAAAGGGTTAAAGGGTTTAACGAGCATTAACCACTCCTGGTCATCTGCCCGAAGCCCTAAGGCCCTATGTCTGCAACAGCCAGATTCCCAGGCGGTCACCCACCCAAGTATCAATCCAGCCCAATGCTGCTTAACTTCGGGGATCTGACGAGAACCGGTGTTGGAAATAGTACACCAAGAATTGTTAGGCACGTCAGCAATGGCATGGCATGCGCTGGAAGAATGAAACAAAACGTTACTTTAAATTGTAGCCACGATTGTAGCCGTTACTTTGAATTGTTGAGCTGCTGCTGCTGCAGGATGCTCCTCCTCCCTGAGGTTTGGTATCAAGACACACGCTAGTGTGTCGCCCGCCAAGATAAAACGATAACATCCAGATAATATGTATATATTATCATGGCGACCACAGTACTAGACACGTTGTGTCTTTACAGCAAAGGGAGTTTGGCTGTTTCCGGCATGTGAGGATAAATAACAATGCGACAGAAAAGGCTGAAACTTGTTTGATCGGGAGACTTTGGTCGCCTTACAACATAAAAGTCACTGTTAGACCATAGCTTAACGTTTTCTTGTTGAGAAAACGACGTGAATAACGTTGATATTTTCCTAATTCTTACTACTAACGCTTTTTTTTTGTATCACGAAAATAAATTCTACCATGCGGTAAATAAAGCTGGTTCTTAGCTCATTTTACAGGTATTGCTCTGGAGATGTGCCCTTTAGATATGGACCTTTCTAATTGGTCAAGTGGTTCAGGGGTTAGGGAGCTCCAAAGGTCCAAATTGATTGTTTTACATTGTTTTAAACATTGTTTTTATGCAACAATGCCAAACTGACAATTAAAGAAATTCATGTATTTGCAAGGAGATACTGCAATACTAATAAAAATGCTAATCAAATGAACAAAGGTGACTGCTGTCCTCAAAATCTAACGAAACCGAAAAAAAAAAAGAAGAAAAAGAAATGGACCAGAAAACTAGATTGGCATTTCAAAATGGATTTCATCAATTTGGACAAAAAATTACTGATATCTACCCCAAAACAAAACTTGTTAAGGATTCCCGCCAAGCTTTTCGGCCGTGTGAAGTCGTGATAACAAATACCAAGCTCTTTCTCCAAGCTAATCCCACCGACTAATACTTCAAACGTTAAATGAAATAATTGAAAATTGTGCTGTAAGCAATTTTCATACATTTCATTTAACCTTTGAACTATTACTCGGTGGGATTAGCTTGGCGAAAGAGCTTGGCGTTTGATATCACAACTTCACACGGCCGAAAAGCTTGGCGGGAATCCTTAACAAGTTTTGTTTTGAGGTAGATTATTAGCACTGCCGGCAGGGAATGCTTATTAGAGTTCGTTTGCGCATGAGAATTTTCAAAAACTGGACAGGCGGCGGAGGAGAGGCCCCAGAATGCAATGCTGCAACATGTTACAATGGGGCAACAATAGGTGAGGTGCACAAGATCGGATTGTAGCTCACTCGAACAAGTTTCACCGATGCTCGGGCACGGGGAAAGTAACATTGTCGTGGTGAGTTAGCAATGTCGGCCACAGAGACGGTTGTCGAGAACCAAAATGAAATGTTCTTGGTTTTCGCCTAAATCTTTCAGTTTAAAACCGCAGGGTGCTTAGTCTATAATTTTGAAGGCCTCAAAATTGGGCGGCCGACATGACTAAATGACTTATTTACTTCTCCAATGCGGGTTTCGGGAAGCAAGTTGAATTGTTTCCGCGATTGTTTGCCATAATGCTGTATCTTCTTGCAACAATGCAGAATCAACTACCCATCGATCTGACAAAGTAACTCTAGACACACGCTAGTAGGTTGCCATCAAAGAACAAACATGGGACAAAGCTTGGGCGGAGTCTGAAAAGAAATAAGCATTTCTATAATGTTCCATTCTAATGTTCCGTTTTTTCGCAAACAAAATTGGCTGGACAGTGGACATACCGTACACATGATAGACCAGTCTGTAGCAATTACAACAAAACTGAAGCTAAAAAAGCCAACAAATTAAATGAACAAAAAACTGTTTCGCCGTATAGAAAAAAAGCATTACAGCTCGTATCCCATACTCACAGCTGCAAATGTACACGAATAGAAACGGATTAGAGTTCACTCGAACGCAACGAACTATAATCTGAACTCCAATTCCAGGGAACAAGGCTTGTGACTTGCCAGCCTCCATGCACACGCATTCATATATACATCACTAATCAAACAAACTTCACACAAATAAAATAAACACACAAAATACGCACGCACATGAAACAGAACGAAAATCTAAAACACATACAAAACAGAAACCGTAAACAGCAAAACGCCTACAAAAGATGAAATATACACAGACAAACACAGGCAAAAAAATTGCCCTTAGTTTGGTGTATGCTTGTTTCACAAATTATAAATCCACACCAAATACACATATAGGAAACACACTTAAAATATATAGGAAACACATACAGGAAACACATATAGGAAACACACTTAAAATATAAAACAACAAACCCAGACAAATATTAAAAAAAAAAGCCTGAATAACACGCAAATTAATTGCACACAAACATTATATTTTTCAAACACAAACTGCGTTCACTTTCTGACATAACCACTGAGTAAAAACAGTCCTTGTTCCCTGGAAATGGAGTTCAAATTATAGTTCGTTGCATTCGAGTGAACTCTAATCCGTTTTTATTCGTGTTCCTTGACAGCTGTGAGTATGGATACGAGCTGTAACGCTTTTTTGTAAACGTTTTTTGTTCATTTAATATTAGTAGATTACGTGCAGATGATTTTTTTTTTTATTTCTGCAGATATTTAAACAATGATCCCATTAGACAATTTCTCAGTAAGACTTTCGACCGACCCGCCGAATTTTCAACAGGTTTTCCTCCACTGTAGGTGAGCGCCCTGCCCCCTCCCCTTATATTCTTCCCCCTCCCCCCTCGCGCCCCACTTTTTCATTAAAAAAATTTCCCTTTGGGATATGTATCGGTGAAGACGTGTGTGTCAGGGGAGGGGAAGCATCGATACACACTTTTGCCCCTAACACCCCCCCCCCCCCTGCTCGCTGCTCCTACTGTTTCTATTCGTGTACTGAATCTTTATTGACGTCTTTGGGCGAAAAGTGCGTGCGGTTTGAAACTTTGAAAATGAAACATTGTTAGTAGACATAATTACGTTAATTTTGTTTTCTAACGATGTTTCGTTGATGTCTTTTCTAATTAAATTGTAAATTTGAAGCTGTGGAGGCTAATTCAGTTATTGGTGTAGTTATGGTTGTGTCTTTTCAGCGTCTAGTTAAAACCTGAGCAAATATAACATTGTTTTGCAATTTTGCAAACGTGTACCAACGTATAAACCTCGTCTTGTAAACATTCCTCCTTTACAGCCATACTGTATTGCTTACACTACTTTATTTAATAGTATAGACAATGCATCCCAGTTATTTATTCTTATTTTTCGTTTGGAGTCGCGACTTATACGTTTATTGAGTCCCATTGAGCATGAGATTATCGTTGTATCTTCTTCTGCCAGTCATTATTATTGTTTAATGCACGGTGGTGACGTCACGCTAATACATCCCCATGCTAAAAGTGTAGTCGTTATATACGGTTAATCTGAAAACCCACACACGTCACAGTGGGTTAATTTTGATAACTCACACTTTTTTGATAATCTAACACTTTTTACGCGGGTCTACACAACCCCTGCTCCACCAAGTGACATATGACCCGACTTTGTAAAATTACCTTACACAACACAAATGAAACCAGCACAAACAGGCACACTTACAACCTACGACATTTCTCTTTCTAGCCTAACACGGAAAAAAAAAACTCGCGTACTATGATAGACCCCCCACCCACGGAGGAATGGCCCAACCCGACAATCTTTCGTTCCGACGGTACGAAAACTAGGCTACTGACACTTCCTAAACACACCTAAAAACCTAGGAGGCTCAAGCGAATAGCGCATTTTATACACTCATCTTATTTAAACTATTAAAGTAGAAAAAAATACAGTTTTACCTTAAACAAATACATCGGTATTACGCAGCGTCTCTCCCGTTCGGTCGGCCTTCATACACAGGAAGCTTGTAACCCCGTTTCTAAACCGGAACTTCCGTTCAGGGATTTACATAAGTCGCACGTAGAAAATCTTAAATTCTTGAAACAAGTCTTTAAAAAACTCTAATAACACGATAAATTAACTCGAAGTCACACCTTAGCATTAAAATACATATCCGTGAGTTAGCCTCCAGGTGTTTAGTGTTTGGTTTTAAATTTATCAAACCGAAGACCGAACATGTGAATGGCTCCCACATATGCCCACTCCCCCACAATTACTT
>JAHWFP010157540.1:13063-43061 GCA_023313725.1 Lithobius niger | reverse complement strand
AAAAAAAGATGATGATTTAACCAGAGAACTTGTTCTCGCAGGAATAGAATCCGACGAAACTCCGTTACATAATGGGATGCGTCCCTTGACCGCAGCACATTTGAACTGTAATTATCATTTAAGTTAATCCTTAATTAATGCAAAATGTAGACACTTCCAGTGACCCCAACACTCCTGCCTCGTGTTTCCTCTTCACTGTCATTTGCGGCTGGAGAACACCCAGTGCAAGGAACGGTGGGACAGCAAATGTAACATAGTTTTGTCAGATTCTACTCAGAAAACTTGAATTCTCCTGCGAGAAAAAATTCTCTGGTAGAATCATCATTTCAGGTTCGCAGAAATTCTCCTCACTGGGTTACGTAATGGATAGATTTAAGGCTAACACTCGTAGCCTTACCTGATAAAAAAAAAACACAAATGCAAACCTACTTATGTTGCCTTTTGGACTTAAATGTCAGATTGCCTGAGCAGGGAATCGGAACATGTTTAAGCCTTACCTGATCACATTGATATCAGCTCTCTCGATTGTAGATGCTGCAGCAACGACCCTGCTAAACTCGGTAGCAAGTCCCGTTGGTAGTGGGTGGCGAAGACCGAGGGGACGACCAATTCGCCATGGCCTTGATCTGCGAGGCCCAGGGACTGCAACCGGCCCCCGTTAAAGCTATTGCAACTTTCATGGAGAGTGTCCCAAAATGGCCAGTGTCAATCCCCGACGCCCGCAGAACTGCACACAACCATCTGACTAGCGTTTGCCGACCTATAGGTTTATGCGGCCGGAAGACGACCAAAGAAACCTCTCTGGACGTCTCCCTTAGGAAAGGCTCGCTTTTCACACAACGGCGGCGTCCGTCCAATGTATGTTGCCACGTAGCAGATCGCATCTAGCGTCCGATCCACATTCCTCTTTCAGCGCCCCATTCATCACCGTCTTATGCTCCTTAATAATAAAACTTTCCTCCGCGTCTTGAAAGTCGCACCAATTCAGGTCTAACAGTGTCAGTTCATTTGACCTATTCCCTGTGCAAAGGGCAAAGGGTTTTGGTGCAGAGCCGTTTGAAGGAGTAGGGACATGTAAAGATAGGCCAAATTGAGTTTTAATCAAGTGAACTTTGGGAAAAGGCCTTCACTTTAGAATATTGACTATTGAATAAATATTTACATGATTGCATCGTGAATAGGCGCTGGTTAAAGCCTAGTACTTTGGCTTGGGTAATGCTTAAAGCATTACTATTAAATTTAATGAGCTTTAACTGTAAACTGCAGTGTCATACACCACAACTAGATTGGCGAGTGGGGGGGGGGGAATTCAAAGTTTATGCACAGTTTGACTTTCGGATTGGCTTGAAACAGATCTTTTACAAGTTTCTTTTGATTTTAATAGTAGAACAAGCTAGCAGTAGCATTCGGATGGTCTCAGTCAGGTTTAGAGGAGAACTAAAGCAAACAAATATACACTATAATTCGTGTCCGGTAGAATGCCGATGTCGAATTACTTCGGACTAATGGTAGCATTTCTGTGGGTAAAAGAATAAATAGAAGATTGAAAAATTGGTTAAATAATCTAGATCAGTTGAATGCTATAACGCATTAAGTTAAGTAGGATGTTTAACGTTAAAGTTAAAAGACAAAATCGATCGTTGTGGAAATTTTTCATAAGGCTTGCGATCGTTCAAACAAAATAAAAAATATCACACTTGAAATGGTTGTCTGTATCCACATGTATGTGAGGTTAAGTACTATAAATGGAAGCCCCCTCCTAAACTACAACTAAGCTAGTGTTTTGGGTATTTTTGCCCTAAAATACAGACAATAAAATAGAAATACAATGATACAAGTCTTCAATAATGGCGGCCATGATGAAGGAGGGCTAATGTTGGTTTTGGACGGTTTTAAAAAATGTCGATTGTGGATCTTCTAGAATTGATTTTCGAATTTGGGCTTCCCCAAGAGGTAGGTATTATGGCAGGCTATTAATGGAGAAGAGTCTGACCGATTCTGTCCATTATTGAGAAAACGGCGAAATTTACACAAGCGAGGCATTTGGGCGCTCAAAGAAAAAAAAAATTCTCGTTGGGCAAAACGAGGGTTTTTTCGGCGGTCCACGTTTACACGCCACCAAACGCAGGATTTTATTCAGGGTTCCTTAGAACTCGGAATAAAAGCTAGAATAGAAGGGTTAGTGCACACAAGATATGCAAACGAACAAAAGTCACCAGAAAAACGCACACTTTCACAACAGAAGACACTCGCACTGTCTAGCGAATTTTCGATAGTTTACTACTATCTTCCTCAGTTTTGAGCATGGCAACGAACGAGCAGACGACAACGGTGAAAACAACAGGGATGTAAACAGAGTCCAAATTAACTTTAAGGCCTGAGGAAGATAGTAATAAACTATCGAAAATTCGCTAGACAGTGTGAGTGTCTTCTGTTGTGAAAGTGTGCGTTTTTCTGGTGACTTTTGTTCGTTTATAATGGAGTTTCACAGTACGAAATCTAACGATCTTTTTCGAAAGATATGCACAACCAAGACCGCCAAAATATGCAAAATTGACATGAAATAAAATACACTGTTTACAAAAATGTTGACTTTGCTGTTTTGTAATTTTGGGGGACCAACGTTTTTGTGGCTAAGAGAACTTTAAGTAAAATAAAAGTTACAAATTAAAAACACTATTTTCTTTTAGAAAATTACAAGGTTATGGTTGTTGTAAATGAAAACTGTCAAATGAGGCGTCCCGCTACTTAATCGTTCATACGAGTCCGGGTTATGTCAAATTGTAGATTTTTTTTTTAGCTGTGAAACTACCAAAAACACCTCGCCGTCCACCCTTAACCTAGGTTACGATAACTTTTAGAAAAGGATATTCTGTAAACACGTAGAAGAACACCGGCTCTATTTAACAGTAACTAATACCACTGGGATGGTTTAAGGTTACCAAACAACTTAAACATAATAATACAACGCTGGGAGGTTTATGGATAAACACGCAACAAGCTTCTAAACAGGGCTATCCTCTATCTCCCAGGGGCAGAAAGACGGTTTTATGTAAAGAAAACCATTTCGTGTAAAACTTAAAGAAGAGGCAACCGGGGACAGGTTGCAACTACTGTAGAATATTCCTAATGAATATTTAATTAGTGTCGTTACAATCTTTGTTAATATTCTCCCACTAAGGGAGACGTTGATAATGACAAAAAGAGTAAAACATAGGCACTTAAAATTTAGTTGTGAAAGCCAAAACGGGAATTAACTGGGCGTTGCTTAAGGATGAGCTCCCAACAGACCAAAATGACAAAATTAAAAATGCAGGTAAAAATAATTTTCAGTCAATTTGTATACTGAAACGAAATGTTTAACAATTAAAGGTTTAACAAAAATGCTGGCTTGATGCAGCAACATTCACTAGATGCTTTCCAGGTTTGTCCAGTAGACTCTGAAGTTTTAAGATTTAAAATTCAGCAAATATACTAATTAGCTTTGGGTTTGGTTGCTCCTAGATGGAGCCACGGTTGTAGCGACAAACTACACATTGTTTAAAAGAAAACATGCACTGGAAATTTACTTTGTCAGATTTCCGGTTTACTTGCAACACAAAAAAAAAACTCTATTTAGAGAAAACTACATTAGGTTAGGTATTAAACCTCCGTCTCACTGGAAATACCTATTCAGTGCTAGAGCCATAATAAATGCATTTATTTCCACCCTAGACTGATATAGAATTCACACTAAAACTTCGGTCCTACTTTTAACAAAAAAAAAGGACTGGGAAAACTATGTTTAAGTTTTTTATATGCTCCCACACTGACTTTAAATTAGATTAAAATTTCAGGCAACTTTACTACTTCACCAAACTCTAGAAAAATATCAAAACATTTAGAGGGGACACGTTTGCTCACGTAACTTAAGCCATTTGCAAAAGCTAAATTTGTTAATCCTGGGTTTTTCTGACATGACTAAACTTTTGTTTATATCACTAGCTAACAAACTTCGTTTTATCTTGCCTTTAAGAGGCAGGTTCAACGCATCTTACGTTGCTTCTTTACACCAACAAAGATGGCGACGGTCCATCCATTGGTCAAGGGAGGGGACTTGGGTCTCATTAGCTCGCAATGGGTTAACTTCCGAAGTTTTCAGCAGACCCCTCTCGTCTGCGCTTGAGGACTTAACGACGATTGGTGAAAGCACTGCGGGGGTTTGGGGCTTGACCAATCCCGCGGGGCTGGTTTGTTTACGGTTGCTTCTACGTTTCTTTGATTGACGTGGGCCGTTTCTAACGGGGGGGTGTAGCCACCTCGGCTGGCAGGGCAGAAAAATCACGGGGTGTGGCAGTTACTGGTCTGCGCAATAGTTTTAGCGAATCTAATCCGGGTACGCCCAAAACAACATCGAAGACCGAATTGTTGATCGGTGTAATGCATGCTATTGATTTTAACACTGTGCCATCACCTAACTTTAGGCTTAGATTTACGTGGGCTAATGTAAACACTTGGCCACCCAAGGCAGTTTGACATTTAATTTTAGGTTTCAAACGTGGCCAATTCCTTGCGAGTTTGGCACTAACTAGCGAAACTGAGCTTCCGGAGTCGCATAAAATATTGATTTTATTTTTCCCTTTGCTACCGGACAGAGTACTAGCCTTAAGAATTTCACTAGCATTTTTCCCAACTGGGAAACATGCATTTGCTTGCTAGGGGCCTGTTTTATTAAGTTCGGGGCACTGATTACGTAGATGCGAAAACGATCCGCATCCAAACATGATCTAGCATTATTGTTTATGGCAGAGTCCCCTCCTGGGTTATCTGCGTTTACATCGACAGATCCGGCCGGATTAGCTGTCGTGTTGTGGTTTCGTCTGTTACCAAGTTGATGACCAGACGGTTTAGAACCCTAGTTTGACGGTACAGCTATGGGCTGTGTTTTGGCTGTACGAGAGGCAGTTTCGGTAGCAATTTGTTTATTGCGGGTTGTGAACTCGTCACAAAGTTGGGCTGCTTCGGCCAACGTTCCTAACTTAATTTGATTAGGGATCCACTTTCTGAGTTGGGAAGGGCAAGAGATATAAAATTGCTCTAAAAGCATTAGATTAACAAGTTTGTTGTAATCTCCGTTAACTTTAGCTAAAGCTAACCATCTAGTGAATAACGTCTCTAGCTCAAAAGCGTAGTCGTGATATTGCATGTCAACTTCTTTCTCGAGAGAACGAAACTGAGTGTGAACTGATTTTTTTGTCTGGACAAAACGGCAAGCAATTTATTTTTGACTATTTCGTAGTCCTGCATTTCAGCATCTGAAAGCTGATCACAAACTTTAATTAAAACCTCACCGACGAGGGGTTGAAGTCCCGTGACCCATTGATCGCTAGGAATTTTCTGACTAGTCATTGTTCGTTCAAAAATCTTTAAAAAACTGTTGATTTCAGTTTTTGGCTTCCACTTATTGACCAAAAAATACATCGGCAATTTTACCATGTTTTGCAACTGGATTTGGGGGAACTAGGGGAGCGCCGTTGGCTCCGTTTGGAGCTGGGTTAAGATTTAACGTAGCAGCATTTAGCTTAGCTAGTTCTAGCTGCTTGTCTAGTTTAGCTAATTCCATACCACTGGCACGATCACTAATTTGGGCTTAAAGTTCTTCGGCTTTAAGAAAGAGTTCATTTTCTTTAGCTGCAAGTTCCTTTTTTGCGAAAATGGCAGCTTCTCTCCTTTCAATAGCATTAGCTAGAGCATCGGAAAGTTCGACTAAATCAAGTTTACCATCTTCAAGGGCTGCTCGTAATATTTTCTGGGATTCACTTCTAGATTCACTAACTGTAAAGCCTAGGTTTAAACAAGCTTTCTTTAAATCCTTGTTTTGTAAATCACGAATGATTTCTTCTAATTCTTCCATTTCGGACATTTTTAGGTTTAACGTTTAACGTGGTTTCAAAATAAACCTTTTATAAATGAAACAAAAATTAAATGCAGCCTCATAAAATTTAACGTTAATTTTTGAGTAGAGCGAATTACTTAAAAAACTTCTCCCAAATCCAGTAAGATTGCACACAAAAAATACACTTTCAAGACCCCTATTACTCTGGTATATGAATAGCTAAATTGCATAAATGCTATCAACTACAACACTCGGCTTGGCGGCCTCTAAGCATATCTCATGTACACTTACCCAATTTTTGTACAATCGCTGTACGGTCAGTCTGTCCTTCCGTTCCACCGTAGTACTGGAAGTCCGGCACTGATTTTTGGAGTCGGAACGTCTTTGGCGGTCTAATCCACTGGGACCTTGGTTCGCACACGCAAAATCCACTGCTTGGCTGAACGGAGCACCTGCTTCTTTTGACGGACGGTTTCTCCTACAGCATCGGGTTTGGGGGAGACATCTCACGGCAGGAGGGCCTCTACTGGAAGCGGCAGCTGTTGCTTCCTGGCGCTGGCAGTTGTTGGAGCTGCTGGGTGGTGTTTGTACTATTTTTTTGCTTTAGTACGACATCTGCTTCGTGACTTTTTGTAAAGTAGTCACAGGCATCTACTTCGTGGCCATATTGACGGGACCACAGACGTCTAGTTGGAAGTGGCTTGCATCCTTCTAGGTTTTCAGGTTTGCAGTATGGCAGGGGGGAAAACGCTTGACGGGAACAGCACCTGTTCATCCCACCACTGCCACCAGTTGTAACGGCGGACGCTACCACAGCTTAGGTGCTTGTAACGCCCCCGGTTTCCTTGGTGTACATGGAGTTTCAGTCTAAGGTTCTACGGTGTTTACGACGACTTTTACGGCATAAGCACAACTTTGGGCTACAGTCCCAGTATGGGGGATGGAGTGTCGGGTCCAAATTAAGGGGCCTAACCTTAATACTGTTGGTAATCACTGCCACCAACGGTGGAATTTAACTGTTTATACAAGCTAAAATGACAAATGGGCTACTTAGTTATTCTACACTTATACAATTAATCAAGTTTAGCAAATGAACTGAAGCTTAAAACTCCTGGTTTTATTTTGGCAACAGAGAATGAAAGAACACTTTACATCGTAGTTTGCTTCGAAAAGCTTTTGAGTACAAGTTATTTAAAAGCAACAAGTTTTGAATATGCCATTTTAGTAATTCACAAGATTTCAGACAAACAACACTGGTGTTTGAATAAAGTTAAATTTTCAAATTAGAAAAAGTAATACTAGGTGCTCCCGGAGACACCCGCAAGACTGGACAGCCGCAACTGATAGCAGTCTATCTGACAGTATGTTTCATATACGATCAACCGTCCACAGTTTAAGTTTTCCAAGTACAAAAGATCAACATCCCTTAGTTCCCGCAGAAACTGTTCTAAGAAATAAAAAGCCCGGCAATTTTATACTTATGCATCAGTATTTGTCTTTCGACTTCCACAAAGATCAAACCGTCAGTTTACTTTAAATTAAAAATCCATTTAAAGTAAACTAGAAGAAGTTGGTTTTTAGTAAAAGAACCACTCTGACGTTATGGGGTGAGGAAACCTAATATGCCGGTTAAGGCGTCACCATCATAATTTTCTCTAAGCTACAAGTTAAGTTTACGAATTTAAACTATGAATTCAGAATATGGGGGTCCTAAACTAAACTTTTAAAAGCTAAACTACAACATACGGACCACTACCATTTTGCCCGGCATGGCATCCTACGGACGTGACGTCTCCACTCCCGACTGGCGTGACCCTTCTAGCTTGAAAGATCTGTGAGCTGTGCTATGGGTTGAGGGTTGTGGGGGCTTTTTATGCTGTAGCAACGGATTTTCTGGACCAAAACGCGGACGCCGAGGAGAGCTGCGGGGGTCTGATTGGCTGAGGGCCAGGAAAACAATGGAAAGTGGGAGGAGAAGTTGGTTTGGCAAAGGGTTTTGGTGCAGAGCCGTTTGAAGGAGTAGGGCCATGTAAAGATAGGCCAAATTGAGTTTTACTCAAGTGAACTTTGGGAAAAGGCCTTTACTTTAAAATATTGAATATTGAATAAATATTTACATGATCGCATCGTGAATAGGCTCTGGTTAAAGCTTAGTACTTTGGCTTGGGTAATGCTTAAAGCATTACTATTAAATTTAATAAGATTTAACTGTAAACTGCAGTGTTATACACCACAACTAGATTGGCGAGGGGGGGGATTCGAAGTTTATGCACAGTTTGAATTTCGGATTGGTTTGGAACAGATCTTTTACAAGTTTCTTTTGATTTTAATAGTAGAACAAGCTAGCAGTAGCATTCAGATGGTCTCAGTCGGGTTTAGAGGAGAACTAAAGCAAACATGTATACACTAAAATTCGTGTCCGGTAGAATGCCGATGTGAGTGCGATAAGTATATATTGGGGAGACAGGCAAGGGTGTTGTTGAAAGGGTAAAGCAACACATGTCGGATACCCATAACAGAGTGGTTACGAGCAACATCACTACTCGCCAGATAGCATGGGATAAAACATCAACCCTCCTAGTGTCCAATTCAAAAAATGACAGATACTTGGGGGATTCGAGTCAGTCGCAATCCAACATGAGTTATTGGCGGGGTAACCCGTTATGAATCTCCATGGACCATCTTTTCCTGTAATAAATACCTCGTCACCTTTAAATGGCATCCACAGCTTAGTGATGATCATGGGCTCCTGGATACAGAGGGCCACAGACGCATCAGTTTGAATCGTTCCCAATTGAATTCGATCCATCTAGAAGAGTGCATACAATTATGTACAATTGCTGCCTGACGAAGATAAGAGGACTAATAATGTTTATTTTTCGTGTAATGCCTATCGAAAATTGTGATACTGACGACTATTGACATTTTTAATTTGAGCGTCATTTGTATACATTTATATTTCTATCACTCAAAGTAGAATGGTTAAATTCTTCGCCGGGAGACGAAAAAGCTAATTTGCCAAAGGGTACAAGAACACCAACACGCTGTGATCAAAAGGGTAAAAAATGGGATAGCAGTCCACCATATTAAAATTCAGTATAACATCTCTTCGAAAAACACACAAGTGCTTCTCAAGTCGAACTCCAGCAATGAGGCACACCTCGTGCATTGGAATCATGGAATGTATTACTATTTAGTTCCTCCAGAGTTGAAAAATTTCTCTCGTGAATATCCATGAACCTGTCCGTAAAGGGAACCTCAAAATTGTCACCCATGAACTTGCTTTGGAAAGCCTACTTAATCCACCACGTATTGAGCATGATAAGAGGGCAGTACTATCGCCGCAACCGCTAGTAGGAGGAAGCGACACAAGATTCAAATGAACTGTAGTATGTTTTGGTAAGCAGATTAAAAGTCTGTAATGCAAACAGTTTTAAGTTACATCTTTAAAAGTGTAAAAACAGTAAAAGAGAAAAAAAAAGTCTTAATTGTAACTACCCTACCATAATAAAAAGAACCTTGCAAACAAACTATGTTTACCAAACTCTTGACTTAAATGCTCGACTCCACTGCTGCAAAGTAGGCTCAAATTATTCTCTTCACACACCCATTCTATTCCGTAGCCCGTGGCTTTCTGTAGCGGTGCTTACAGGATCTTGAGGTGCTTACTGCTTAGCACTGACGTCTGGTGTGGTCTCGGAAATTTTAGTAGTACTTCGGGTGGCCGTTTTTACTTTTGTGATAAATACTAGCATAGCAGTTACTACTGCACGGTTAGGAATAGAGCGTCCATGTCCTGTCTAAATGTTTAAGTACTAGCTAATCGTTGGTTCACTGCCATCAGGTAGGTGGTTTAACTGCTAACCTTAGGCTTTAAATAAAAATGGTTTTTAGTTAGATAAAACACTAGAAAATTAAATCTCTCTAGAAGGAACTACGTTTAAAACGACTCTTGGTTTTAATAAACAGGGGAAAGAAAACACTTTACATTAGCAACTAGTCTTTACAAATAAGCTTTTCATGAAAGCACACAATTAATTACAAGAATTATCGACAACAAATTTAAATAAAATTCACATTACAATTTCGATTAGAAAAAGGTTTTGGAGTTACCTGAACTCTTAAGTTGAAAATGCATCTTACAAATTCAGTCTTAGTCTAATTTAAGATTATGTTTCTATGGCATCTTGCACAAGATCAAATCTACTCTTCACATTGACTCAAGCTAGCAAAATAAGGATCCTACCATCGAAGTACTCTGCTTCTGTAATAATGCTACGAGATCTTGGTGATCAAAAATAAATGTTTGTTTACAATGTGTAAGTCAAACAGAAAGAAAGCTGATTTTTAGAAAGGGGACCTTAAACCCTTAAGTTATGGGAGGGGAGACCAGAAATGCCGATGGTTTTAACTACCCATAAAACGACTCTAAGTCAGAAGTTAAGTTTAAATCTTTAAATTTAAAATTTAGAATAATATTCCGAAAAATAAAATAAAGCTAAAACTAGTTATCTAAACTACTACCTTGCCCGGCATGGCAACATTCGGACTGGGGACATCTCTGCTCCGACCGCCGTAGTAACGTCTGACTTGGATAGATGACCTATGCTAAGGATGCCAACTTGCTGGCCGGTTTTATAGCGGTTGCCTGGCAGCAGGGAGGAGGGAAACCGCGTCCCTGTAGGAGAGCTACTACATGGGGGACTGTAGAGGGGGAGAACAATGGAAGAGGGAGGGACAGAGCCAGGCCGGCCAAGCTGTCACTCAAGCATGAGGGAATAAAAGTGCGGACGTACGAGGTAGAGCTGCACTGCTCTGACTGGAGAGGGAATTGAATGCAGCGAACTGGTTGGAAGGGAATTGGGGCTACCACCAGAGCAAAGGGATTGCCGACTCTTGGAGCATGCAAGTCCTTTTCCAGCATGGGTAGTTAAACTGCATTCAAAATAAAATACTAAGGACAGTGAAGGGGGGGGGGGGACGAAGTGTTCAAGTCAATTTATATTACAAATGTGATTTTTAATAGAAGGAAAGTTACTACAGTCGAAGTGAATTGGAGTTTGTAAAATAAAATATACATTAGGGAAAAAAAAAGTCCGTTAAAATTTGTAGGAAAGCCAGCCAGGATCAGTAGTGTTTGGAGACCTAGTTTTTGCTAAATAGTTGCCCAAAATAAATAAGATAAAAAGGTTAAATATACCAGCTTATTCCCTGAATGCTTAGAACGCATTAAATAGTAGCATATTATTGCAGCCGCTAATAATAATAATTACAGTCGAAGATTTCATAACAAACTGGGCCCTAGTTCAAGATAAAAACATCAAGTGTTGGGTTTTAAAATACACATATGTAAGGTAAGTTCCTCCAAAAACAATACTAAGCTGGTCGGCTTAATGCCTATAAAAATAAAAGTATAATTACAAAATGTACAGAGTTCTTAAAAATGGCAATTGGAGAATTGCGTGCGGCGTCGGTCAGTTTGGAATCTATTTCAAACTGGTGTAGTAAATTATTGGAAAGCAATTTGACGGATCTGTTCCCGCAGAAATCAAGGTAAAGTTCAGGTCTATTAAGGGCTTCAAGTTCCAAACGTTTTGGTATATTTTTCGAGGAGATACAGTAATTTGAAGACGGAGGTCTTTTTGGGCCTATTGAGCGCTAGCGAGCGCTAATGAAAAAAAAAAGTTTGTTGCGGAGAAACGAAAATGGCGAAAGAAAGTTTATAAAACCCTCAGGTTTTTGATCTTTTGAGTTGAGGTCTCTTCTCAAATCAGGTGGTGAAGACAAGCTTCTTTGCATTTCCTCTTATGCCAACTGTAAAATGGACAAAGATCAGTTCTTTTCTATTAAGCATCATCTAGAAAAACAGTACATCGTAAAATTTTCATGAAGCAAACCGGTCAATGAAAGACATTGGAATACTGCCTGTGAACAATTTTTGCAGTCCTTCTCCCCTCTTTTTTTCAGCTAACTGGTCTGTGCTAATTTTTCACTACCCACTTGAAGTTGCTATGTATCTGTTGCCATAGGCTGTGCACGCACATGCATCATTGTTAGCTATTGTTGAGTTAAAAATAGGTTTCTTATTTGCCAAAACATATTAACGTGATAATTTAGCATTACATTCCTCGAATGTGATGTTTCCCTGGAGATTTCTTCCGGTGTGCAGACGCCTACTTGCATATCCCACTGCGCATGCGCGACACAGTCCTCCCTTATAAAAGCGAGAGCGTGGATGCTTTCGGCATTCATTTTCCTCCATAGGTGTCTACACGCCACCTCGCTCCGTGATTCCCCGCCTTTCGTACGGAATTTGGACTTTCATCCGAAGATGGCCGCCGCTTATGAAGCTCCTGCCTCATCAGCTGCTCTCCCTCATGCTCCTACTCTCTTCGCTCTCGGCAACCGCTGGGTCTCCGCCCTCGATCTCGCTGCCGTCGGCCCGATCCCTCTACTGTCGTTCAACGAAGCTCCTTTCGTACGGGACATCGTTTTGCATCGGATTCGCCTCTCCAATCTGGACAACGCACCCCACCTGCCGCTCCCTTGGATGTCTCGTCCTTACGGTCCGACTTTCAGCTGGCAAAGGAGAATTATCGTGAAGCCAAGCGGAATCTCTCGTCGTGCGACGGCTGCTTCCCGCTCACCGGTCCACAACTCTCCCTTGGATTTGTCATCAAACTCTTCCCGGAAAGACTACAGCATCACTCGTAGTGAAGTTCGGCGCATTGTCCAGGACACCGTCCGAAAGATGCAAGACAATCCAATGCCCCCGCCACGCCCGCACTCAAGATTGGGTTGCCTCGTCTGCCAGCCACGAAGGCCACAAGCGCAGTGCTTCTTCTCCTCGTACTACCTCCAGGAAACGTAATGCTACGTCTCCCCGAAACTTGTAGGCCTTTCACTGCCGAACCCTCCAGCCTCACAAGCACTCCCTTCGTCCGCTCCGCTTTCGGCAGGCAGAAGAATCCATTTCCCGGACGACTCGGCCGACGACCCCACTGAGCCACTTGCGGCGCTATTAAAGACCATTGAGGAGACAGTCCCGGAATGTTTCCTATTCAAGCCCTCACAGTCTGCAGACGCCCCTGTCATCAATCGGGGCCTCAAGACCGGATTTGGCTTCGCTCTCCGGGACAAGGACTCCAGGCCACGCAACCTTCTCGGCCAGTCCACAACCTTACTCCCGTGCGTCCTCAGGAATGAAGGTTCACTTCACGGCAAAGGCAATCCCTTATTCTCGAGACAAGGAGCCGCCAGCCCCACTCCCGGCTATGAAACAGCCTCTTTCGTCCATTCGGAGATGGTGCAACCAACCCTCACAACTTCGACACTTACTCCGAATGCGAATTCCTCTGCGGAGAAGTCAAGATGGATTTCGGCACTGCCCTCTCTATTCTGAAGAAAGCTGACGTCCCGACTTTCGTTCTTTACGAAAACGACAAATGTCTCCGGTTGAGCCTCCGAGCTGCTTCACAAGCCGACGTTCTCAACACGACCGTCAACGCCTTATGTGAAAAACTCTCTGCGGACGCAAGCCCGGAAGAAATTCGGAACCTTTCATCCCTTATTTCACTGCTCTTCCAGAAAGCAAGCTTTGCAACCTTCCACTCTCTGAATTGGGCAACTAGAGCTCTGTTTAACAACACTCTCCTCCTTCGGGAAATTGCTCTTTCGTCCGCTAACAACTTGAACGTCTCGATACGTCACCGTCTCCGCAACCAACCCATTCACGAATCGGACACCCTCTTCCGTGGCCTCATCCCGACTCTAGCTCCTCACTTGGACATTTCAAGAAAGCCTAAACTGCAAAAACAAAATCCCTCGGCCAACCTTTCAGAAGAACAGACAATCCATTTCCTGCCCTTAAACTGATGACTGGAACAGAGCCACGGTCAATACACCATCAAGCCGTCCGAAAGACAACTCCTCTTTTCAGCCGTGAAACCAACAGCCCTTTCGGACTGACCCTCCTCGCTTCCGCTCCGGCCAACACAACCAGCAGAAGCAAGCCGCAACTCCCGGGCGCCGCAGCTGCCACTCGTCACCAGGGGGCAGGAGCTCCTTTCGTGGGAACCAGCAATGACGCCTCTCGCCTCTCCTGTCTTCCAGTCGGCGCAAGACTACGCCACTTCTTCCCGGCTTGGCTGTAACTCACCCACAACAAGGAAATTCTGTCCATCATAAAACACAGTTTTCGGCCGACTCTTTTGATTCAACCGCCGCTAACATCCCCCATGGAAGTTCTCTCCTCCGATCACACAAGCCCTTTCGTTCGAAGTTTCAGAACTCCTGCAGAAAGACGCAATCAAAGTTTGCCACAAGCCGGGCCCAGGCTTTTACAGCACCATTTTCACCCGACCAAAGAAGTCAGGAGGCTCACGCCTAATTTCAATATGAAACCACTCAACAAATACATTCACAACGAACATTTTCAAATGGAAAGGCGGATGGGCCTTTCGTTCAAGCAAAACGACTGGACAATCTCGATCGACCTGGAAGACGCCTATCTCCATGTCCCCCTCCGCCCGGCGATCACGCACCGTTTCATTTACGACCGAAAGATCTACGAATTCCGCTGCCTTCCCTTCGGACTGAATGCAGCTCCAAGAATATTCACGTTGATTTTAAAACCTATCCTGGCAAGCCTTCATAAACAACAAATCCAAGCCAGCACCTACCTAGACGATTAGGCTTTTAACAACCCAGACCCTCTCACCTTGATTCACAACAGAGACGAGACTATCTCCCTATTAAACCAGCTGGGCTTCGGGGTGAACTATGCAAAGTCACGATTAACTCCGGCTCTGTCCTTCACATTTCTAGGAGCCGCATTCGACCTACAAACGACAAGAATCTCTCCCTCACCAGATCGGATCGGGGATCTCCGACACATCCGCCTCTTTCGGAGCCAAACAAGCTTTTCTTCCCGGGAATTAAACTCCCTCATCGGAAAAATGGATGCAATGGCAAACCTGGTTCCTTACGGCCGATGGATGGTGAGGCCCCTCCACCATCACCGCATAGACAAATCGTCAATCAACCAACAACATCCCGACAGATCGAGTCCATTCAGCCACGATTTTCCCTACGAAACCCTGCTATGGTGGTCCGACGTAACGAACCTAACAAAGACGCTGCCCTTCCACAAACCCCCACCCGACCTCCTAGTCTTCACAGATGCATTCAAAGCCGGCTGGGGTTCACACCTCGGCAAACAGGAGCTCTCCGGCCTCTGGCCAACATCCTGCAAAGATCACATCAACATCCTCGAGCTTCGTGCCATCCTTCTCACCGTACGGCACTTCCTTCCACAAATAAAATACAAAGTAATCCAGGTCCAAGCCGACAACACGACA
This sequence comes from Lithobius niger, assembly GCA_023313725.1. NCBI lineage: Eukaryota > Metazoa > Arthropoda > Chilopoda > Lithobiomorpha > Lithobiidae > Lithobius > Lithobius niger. The sequence continues at coordinate 27,827 of JAHWFP010157540.1, read as the reverse complement.
GCCCTGGCCTACATCAGGAAGGAAGGTGGGACAAGGTCAAGGTCTCTACACAGTCTAACCTCAGAAATCTTTAATCTATGTATCCCGAACAACATCACCCTATTGCCGCTCCACATCCCAGGCAACAGGAATGTGATTACCGACTCCCTGTCATGCCGGAAGCCACCGACGGGCGAATGGTGCCTCAAGAAATCCATCTGCGAATCTCTCGACAACATCTGTGGCACACCAATGCTGGACCTGTTCGCCACGAAGCACAATGCCAGACTTCCCCATTACATCAGCCTGATCCCGGACGAAGGAGCATAGCTGTCGACGCTTTGACATTCCCATGGCACAACCTATTTGTATACCTGTTCCCTCCCTTCAAGTTACTTCCACAAGTCTTTCAGAAAATAGAAGAAAGCCAGAGCTTGTTCCTCCTAATAGCCCTTTCTGGCCATCAGCAGCATGATTTCCACTCCTTCTAGACCTAGTAGTCGACACTCCAAGAAGTTACCCCTTCAACCAGATCTTCTGTCACAACAGAAAGGATCAAAGCTACACCCAAACCTTACAAACCTCAACTTACACGGGTGGCGACTATCATCGAACTCCTCAAAAAGGCTGGAATTCATCATGAAGAAGCAGAACGCATCGCGTCAAAGGCAACCAGAGAGATTCAACCAACCGCATGTACGACAGTCACTGGTCTAAGTGGATTCATTGGTGTACCACAAAACATACAAATCCTATCGACCCCCCTTTACCCGACCTCCTGAAATTCTTTACAGACTTGTTCAACACCGACAGACTGAAAGGGTCAACAATCCTCGTCTACAGCTCCGCCCTTAACTCGGTCTTCAAAGCCGCCAACAAGACCAAACTTCTAGACGACTATCGCATCTCAGCATTACTACGTTCATTTGAAAACGAACGCCCAACAACCAGACGATCCGTAACCGACTGGGACCTATCTCTTGTTCTACGATCTCTAATGGAAGAACCATATGAACCAATGCAAGACAGCTCACTTCATCTCATGACCCGCAAAACTGTCTCCCTCGTAACCCTATCAGCCAGCCTAAGGTATTCCGAAATCCAAGCCCTCTCGGCAGACTCAGCCTAGTGCATTTTCGGACCGAACTACTCCTCTGTCACACTACACCCAAGAGCGTCCTTCAGAGCAAAAACACAAAAACCATCAGAACCTTCAAAACCTATCACATTTCCAGTTCTTTCCAGTCTTCTCTGCCCAGTCAGAGCACTACGCTTCTACCTAGCCCGAACACAACACGAAGACATCCGCAGAGGCAGAAACCAACTCTTTCTCCCTGTTGACCCCCAAAACGAAGAAATTTCAGCCGCTATGATATCACATTGGATAAGAAAAACAATCGAGGCAGCTTACGACAAACAAAACACGAGTAAGAGCATGAGGGTGACATCTCATGAGGTTAGAGCAGTCTCCACTTTATGGGCCCACTACTACGCCACCCCAATAGAAGAAATCCTGGCAACTGCATCCTAGCTCCATCAATCAATCTTCACCTCCCACTACCTATGGGATATGTCAAGGGAAGAAACAGGACTACACCGGCTGGGACCAATCGTCGCAGCCAGAAGTGTGGCCCCTTAAGCACTCAGAACGAAGTAGTAGCAAGCCATCCATGAAGGAAGCAAGCCATCCAGATGGAAGCAAGACCCACAAAACAACGGTCCTTTTCAGGGCCACCAATCCCTACGAAAGAGATCCAAATTCCTATTTCCAAACTGTTCTGAATAAAGTGCAAATTTTTCTCTTCCAGATGAAAATTTTGGGGGAAAGCCTGCTTGCATCCCGGGGCACCCGTCCAGGCGGTGCCCGCCACCTGTCTTTGACGAGGTCTCCTGATAATGCTAAATTATCATGTTAATATGTTTTAGCAAATAAGAAAGAACATTTTGCTGGCCCCCAGTCAGGCCGGCTAAAAATGGTTTCTTTTTGCCTAACACATAGTTAACCTTACTCCCGCCGTAATTCCCCTCTCAAGTCACCGCCTGACATATTGAGAGTAAAATGAATGCCGAAAGCATTCACGCTCTCGCCTTTATAAGGGAGGACTGCATTGCACATGCCCAGTGGGATATGCAAGCAGGCGTCTGCGCACCGGAAGAAACCTCCAGGGGAACATCACATTCGAGGAATGTAATGCTAAATTTTCAGGTTAAGTATGTTTTTGGCAAAAAGAAACCATTTTTAGCCGGCCTGGCTGGGGGCCGGCAAAATGTTCTTTCTTTGCTACGTTAAAGTGTTTTCTTTTTTTATTACAATACTAGGCTTGTTAAAAACTGTTGGGTATATGTAAATGTTTTCTTCTGTTTTAATTCACAAACCCGAATTGATCATTTTCTTTTCAGACAACTACATTTTTGAACTGGACAGAAAATTTCATTCCGAAAAAGTGGTCAGCGCTATAGATGTGGACATAGTAAGTGCCGTAAACCGGAATTATTTTGATACATTTACTAGTATTAATCCAGGGGAAGACTGGGGGACACTTGATCTTTTAAGCCGAAAGCAACGAAGGTGTTTCGTTAATCCAAAATTGGCAGTGCGGTGGCTTATTCGTCGCACTTTCGGCTGGCTGGGACTGCAAGCTATATTTTTCCCACATACCACCCCTTTCCAGGTAGTCTGAAGGTCGACGAGATTTTTGACATATCGTACATTCTTATCGACAGATGGCTTGTCTTCATCTTTCGAATGGCATTCTTGCTAGGGGCTTGGTAAAGATGTCGACAATGTTTTTCTGGGATGATATGTATTCAAGCACACATGAGTTATGGTTTAGGGCGTTGCTCACAAATTTGTAGCGAATGTCAACGTGTTTGGTTTGCATATGTTCACGATTGTCTTTTGCGAATGCAATTGTGGCTTGATTATTGCAATATGTCGCAATTGGCATATGCACCGGGATCCATGCTACCTCCTGTTGAATTGCTAGTAGCCAAATCGCTTCACACGTCGCCGTCGCAAGTCCAATGAATTCGCTTCCATGGGGGTTTAATTAGTATCTCTGTAATGTGTGGTGCAGTGGCAACCCGGACCACTGCACTGTTACTGAGGTTGGCGCTAATGACCTAGCTGTCGACGCTCCATTAAGTCTCAATAAACTCCCCCATGGTTGAAAAGGCTACGCACCTTTGTTTGTGAGCTCTCCAGGATATGGGGACCCCGGACAAGAATCCCAAGTACCCAGACCAGGGTTTCCGGTCGTCAACGCTGGAACTGGAAGCCAATGAGCTGTCTGTGTAAAAACTAAGTACTGGCACTTTCGTTGTTGGCTCACAGACGTAACCAAAGTCATGAGTTGTCGATGCATACAGGAGAAGTCGTTGTAGACTTCTCCAATAGTCTTGCCCAGGGTTGGCATTATCTGCGCTAGGGCTATTACTTAGTACAAAATGTCCGGGCGTGTTCGCGATGCGACGAACATAAGTGCCCCAATCAGTGATCTGTATGCAGTTGCGTCTTCTGGGTGTGAACCCTGGGCCTTTCGACAGTCAACCGAACTCTTGCTTCCATTAGTACCTGAACTGGCACCATGCTTCGAGCTCCTAAGATAATCACCACCACAGACAATAACTTTAAAAAGTTAGGAAACATCCAAAGGATGGGCATTCGTGGCCACATCCCACACAGATTTTAACGTACACAGCTGCTGCTGGTGCTTGCTTGGAAGCTACCACCAAGCCATAGTACACAAGGAAACAGCTATGAAGACACTCGATAACACGTCTAGACACCTCACTACATATTCCACCTAAGCCATCCATTGTCTGACAAGAGGGTTGGTGAATAGCATGTTGATTGGACATGATGTTGTCCTCTCATCATCAACTGGTTTTCAGCAAACAAAAATCCAGGAACTCAAAACCTTGCCTTTGCATGAGGCTTTGACATTGTTCAAATGCAAAATCCTGAAGAATACGATAGGCCGAAAGGCTCATGGTTTTACTTGGTATCACAGAAATCACAATGAACAAAGAACGCAATTTACCAAAATGTCCCATGATCGTTAACAAAACCAAAGTGCGAATTTTTGGTGGGCAATATCTTGTTCATAGATCTCCCACCTTCTTCAGGTACTCGAGCGTTGAATGCCTTTGACTTGGAGAAACCGGAAGTTGGGTTGAATGCTGCTAACCACATCTCCAAGAATCACGAAATTGCTTGGAAGCGCATCAGAATGCCTTTGAAATCTAACACACAGTCTGAAACCCATCTTTGAGCTTTGGAGAGCATCTCCATCCATCTCTTCCAAAGTGCCAAGAAATCTATCATGAACAACCAAGAAGCCACACGTTGCGATGTCAATCGGATTATTACACCAGACTTGACACAACAATTGAATAGCAAGTGGAAAACACTCCTCCCTCCAATCTCTTCCCAAGCTCCACAGGTGGAGCCACTGCTCGCTGCATCTCATCCTTCCTCCCCAACCGGAAGCACAAGCACATGTGGAAAATTCAAAGCAACTTCCTGTTTCTCCAAATTAAAAGGCGTTCAATGCTCGAAGTACCTGAAGAAGGTGGTAGATCTTTCAACAAGATAAAAGGCCCACCGAAAATTCGCACCTTGATTTTGTGACGATCAAGGGACATTTTGGTAAAATCCTGAGGTCGCACCATCTTTGAATGTGGAGCTGAAGCAATGGTTATCCTCTTAGTCGTAGCCTCAAAAAAAGAAGTCACAATTCTAAGGGAAATGTGACCATTTTAAAGGAGTACCCTTGCCGGCCCCCTCCCACGTCTGGGGTCGCGGAAGCGGTTCAGGAAAATCACAATTTGCGAGCCATCTCCACTTACTGGGCTGCATGCAACAACATGTCAGAAGAAATCCTTTAACCTGCATCGTGGAAAGCGACAACCTTCACTTCACACTACCTAAGAGACATGTCATCCTAAGTAGATGCTTTAGCTTCGTTCGGTTCCCTCTCCGTACACCATAACATTCAAGGCAACCACACATATCTTAACTAACCAAGAAGGCGACGACGGCAGCTGCCCACCAACCAATTTGTCAAAAGTTTCGACAATATAAAATTAATTGAGGCGGTATTCTGGTGTAAAATCGTGATTTCCCATGCCCCGCCTGAATGGATAGATCCGGTTTTATCCCTGAATACCTACCCAATTACCTACCCTGCCACCCCTTATTGTTGCCACTGACCATGAACCCTGAAAATGTGATGGTATCCGCACTGCGTAAGTTCGGCACCTGAGCTGTCAGGATCAAGCTCAAGCTGTCATTGGATGTGTTGGTTGGGAAGAAGCAGAGATTTAAAACTTAGGAAATTTCGTCTTCAGACAATAGTGTAAAAATTTAATTGAACAAAAAAAGATCCTTTTCAATTGCTAAGGGTACATCTGTATGCATAGAGACAATTTTGCTAGGCAATACCTAGATCTTTTACATGTCATAGTTGACATAAGGCCTAAAAAAAATACCATCGGTTCCTGTAACCCGACCGTGCCTAACTTTTTTTTTCATATGTCAGTGACCCTAAGTGTTTTTTCATTCATATTCGTCCGTATTCATGTTAAATCACTCGTCTGTATTAAAGCGCAAAAGGAAAAGTTGTGCTGCCAAAAAAAACACGTAAACATTTATATTTTTAGGCCTACTCATAAATTTATGTAAACTGCTGTGGGTTTATGTACAAATCAGTGTAAAATATATATATATATTGACCTACCGACCCTATTTTTTTTCGCGGGTGTTACAGGAAGCAAGACTTTTTTTTAGGCCTAAGCGCGAGTGTATTTCCGGGGCCCTTCTCTTTCCGAATGGACGGGGTGGGCCGAGGTCAGGATTTAACTCGGGATCATTGGTTTATGAGCCAGTCGTGCAAGCCAATGACCTTGACCCCCAAGAATTGGAAATAGGAAATTTTGTGTTTTTGTCTTCTGCATAAAGCATGCACAAATAGCAATTTTCTTTTTTCATTTCAGCTTATAAATGCTGTTGATAAACAGGCAGAATATTTGGAAGAAGTTGAAGAGTTGATTCATAGGTAAAGAAAGATTGAGTCATTTGGTAAATTCTATCAACATTATTACAACAAATCCCAATGATTGGTAATGAGGAAAGACGATTAGTAAGGGCTGTTCTCATACCATTTTGTAAAATCTGATACTGGTGCTGGCATGAAAAGTATCGCCAAAAATGATTCACTAGGCTACAGATACCATACGAAACAATCAAATCAAAATTTGATTTGAAAATTTGAGAACAAGCAATAATTTTCATTGTTACACAAATAAAATATAATTCAGTTAGAAATGAAAAGCAAAACTAAGGTTAAACAAAGTTGTATAGTTTGTGTACCAAAATATAAGTTATTTAGTATCTATCGATAAGTATAGGATGAAAACATATCGTGCAATCTGATATTGGATCAGTCCTACAAGTTGGTTTATTTCCCTACACCCATTAAAGAAAGTCTTAAGTTTGGTTGAAAATTCATTAAAATCTGCTCTGAAAAAAATAACAATGAAGCAAAATTCTGTCCTGCATTGACTTCTGTTGTGCAAGCACAGCTTGTTTGCAGATGCGTGCAGATGTGTGCCCATTCAGCCCATAGGCTAACTTTTAAACTTAAACTCTGCAAGTAAAGAAGATGAAAGGGTGTGCTTTTCAGTATTGGATTTATTTTTCAAAGGGCTATGTGTCACGATATTGTAAAAATATTGCAATTTTTAGGCTAGTATCATGTTCAGATTAAATTGGTCAATAGTAGACAATATTTTTACTCTAATGCTGTTTATGTTTACTGTTCTCAGGTTTCGACGAACGCCTGCTAACATCCATGCATTCCCGTCCACTTCACACGCTGCCGTTCGAACTTTTCTAGAAAATGGGGTCACTGATTCTCTGATGCGAATGTTGAATGATCGTGTCAATTATGGCATATTTCCTGATCATTATGCAATGAATATGATGATGAATCGGTTTATCAAGATGGAGAATTACAGAGGTATGTCACTACGAAAACTACCGTAGCTATATTACAGAAACTTGACATGTTTATATGTTTGAAATGAGTAACTTAGGATAACAGTTAGTGTACGAGTGAATTTTTGGACCCATACCTTCCGCTGCATTTTTAACCAAATTTTGTGATGAAAGACGTTATTTTGCAAACAAAATCTGTCGCAATATTTTGAAAACATTCGTACCTTTATTTTGAATATTAAAAAAACATTAGAAAACAAATTACTCAAATTTGAAAGTACAACGAATTACTCAAATTTGAAAGTACAAGTATATAAATTTATATCTTAGTGAATTTTCGACAGTGTCACGCTGGAGGTGATAAAAACTCGACCGTCTATCTTCATCAGGCGTCTGCTTCACTTTCCTCTTCTCGACCTTGTTTTGGTATTGAAAACAGCGGTCTTTCCGTTGCCGTCTGTACTGATGGGACCAGTTTTTTCGCTGCTTCCCTAATTAATGGAGCCAATTCATCACTCTTTTCTCATTTTTGCACACAAGTCGTACCGGAGAAGATACAGGATTGCAGGTTTTGATCTTGCAATATTTGGAGAATTTTGCAGAAAAAAATTTCTATTCAGGCACTTCAACGACACAGTTCGTTCTTTGACTACATTTCTGTGGTTTTCCGTTTGAGATTCAAATGAAATACCACAGAGATGTAGTAAAAGAAATAACTGTCTTTTTTAAGTACCTGAAGAAGACAGTGAAGAAGACAGAAGTACTTTTGTAGAAAATTAGCAGGATGAGAAAGTACAGTAAAGCCCTTTAATACAAACTTTAAGGGGGGCTGCTAAAAATGTTCTTATTAGCCATAGTTCTTACAAAACAACGAACGAGAGAAATTGGACTGCAGCTAATAATGTATCCTACTGGTATACTGTATTCTCTTTTCATTCATTTTTGACCCTTGCGTAAATGGACAAAACTCTTATCACTTCCCAAGATGGAGTCTGTTGTCATTAATTTTTGATATCCTATAGACCAATATTTTAAGTGTTGGACTCCTGGATTTATTAGCTAGAATATTTAGCATGTAGCCGCGCTAGAGCGCTTTAGTAAGTTTCCGTTTCAATAAACTATAAAAAAACTACAGAGTCGACTAGTGATCAATGTTTTGCGTGGAACGAAACGAAATTTAAGGGGGAAAAAAAGAAACCATTCCGAACAGCTAATTTGTAAAAATAAGCTGGAACTATAAATATTTGTTCGTTTTATCCGTTCATTCGTATAACAGAGTTTGTTTTAACTAGGGATGTGCCGATGTAGGTTTTTTTTGCCAATGTACCGATACCGATTACTGTTAAAACAGAATGCCGATAACTGCCAATGTAACACTAAATAATGATTATTTTGCAAAAAATGAAAGTGTGATACAGTTTCTGCTGCCGATGTACTGCAAGAAATAAACTTGCATTTTATGTAACCTCATAAAAATATTAGAGAAAATTAAAAAAAAATTGTACTACAAAGCTTTTTTCCCTGCAGCCACTTTCCCCAGACCTTACCCCACAAAAAAAGTACATGCACCCAAACATTTTCAACACACAAGGAAAGAAGTCAAAATTTAAATATATGAAAATGTTGATATTAATTAATCAACAGACGAGCACTTTATGATAGCTGTATTAGTTCTAAAATACCAGCAAGCAGCAGTTTTCTTATCTATTTGCAAACCACGTTTGTTGAAAAATGTAAGTTAAGTGGTTTTTTTATATATAACTTCAGAATGTGTGGAGCTAATGACTTCTGGTTTGCACCATTGGAAAGCTGGCGAAAAGAAAAAAGGGTTAAAATGGTTCTTTTGAACGTCAAAATCGGCCAATATTTATCGAAAAAAGTGCGGCCTATACGCGATCCAATACGGTATATCGGCACATCGGAGGTGGACATCGGCAGGGGCGTAGCGAAGACTAAAAATTGGAGGGGAGGAAACTAACAGATGTGCCGACTTTTCCGTAGACAGCTAGGGGGTCTGGGGGAGCGCTGCTAGCTCCCCCAGTGGGGTCCGGTGCAAAGCCCCAGAAGCATTTGATTTTTCGTAATTTCATTAGCCATTTTTTGTCATTTTATGCAATCTGCCAGCACAATGTAAACTGTTCAATTCATTTCATTCAGTGGCTTCCATGCTCGGCCAATAACACTAAACAGTCATAAGAAAACATAGCAACCTATAAGACATGTTATCATTCAACCCACGTTACGAGTGCCCATCAATTTCTGCTACTCTTGCACACATTATTCGTGACGTTCCTTACTATCGCGATAGTTTTTGGTGGCAAATAAAAAAGAAGTAGTCTGCCTTATTTTACAAAATTTTATCAACGAAACCAACCAAGAGTGGGACGCTTTTTTTTACGTTTTTTTTATCTGTATTTTATAAAACGCGCGCCAAAATACCTCGTTTATTATGATACAAACTTTTAAACTTTATATTTTTTTTCTTTTTTCTTGTATTCCTTGCATTTTTTTCTTGTGCATGTGGTCTAACGTAATTTTATTCCGAGTACGAAGATTAGATATCAATAAATGGTTTAACGCTATGAAGGGTGCTGACTGCAGTTTCTTTTCTCTTCAACAACCGGATATAACAATTAATAATAATAATACAAAAAAACAATGCAACAAAATGAATGCATGCATCAAAGGTGGAATGCCGCGTGCTGCGGGTCGAGTTTTGACATGTTCTGTAGCCAGGGACATAGAGGTTTGGGTTAGGTTAGGCTGTAACATAAGAATTTTTTTTCGCCCCTGGCACATGGTTGCTGCCTTTTATAGACAGGTTTGGCTGAAACAGATCTACTTCACCTCAAACGAAAAATGGTAGAATAACACCGTGGTGTTCTCATTCCAACAATTAAGGCTAAGCTTTTAGTCCCAACAGTCGCGATCACTCAGTCGAAGCTAAACATCAACCCCCTTCCCTGCAGAATACTATGAAATTATCACCCTAAACCAATCCCCAAAACCGAAAAAAAACGTGGTTCTGAAGAGATAAAATATAATAAAAGCAAGCACCTTTAAGTTAAAAATTTAGTTAATCCACTTAAAGAAACTGCTAGTGAAATGATCTAATCTTTAACAATAAATGGAGGTACATTAATTAGGGAGTGATTTAAAAATTGTATCAAGTTTTCTTTATTTTTTATTTAAATTTTTATGATGGCACAAAGTACAAATTACTTGTTTGTGTCAACAAAAACAAAGTCGATTTCTAACCTAAACATAGAAATCAAATACCAACTGGTTATATTACATTTATCGCAACAAATAAAAAGGTTGAGCTTCCTGCACAGTATGTTCCCGATTCGCCGAACCCCGTTTCACCGAATCAACAAATTCTTTAAAAATTTAGTATTGGAGGAGTTAAAGATGCATTCCTAATTGGGAGGAATTTTGGATTAGATGCGGTTTCTGATGTTATATGTTTAGCCGCAGCGAGTGCGGTAGCACAAGAAAGGAACGTCATTTTAAAAGAAAATATTATTCGGCGAAACGGGATTACAAGGCGAATGATAGTTAACTTAATTATGAGAACAATATTAAGAAGTTGTTGTGATTTCAATAAGACCGGTAATTCTTGGTCATTTTGCCGATAAAACGATTTACGATGCATTCGGGTACAAAAATTATTGTACGCACTCTACCAGTTATTGTTGGTAAATTGGAAATAAGCCATCAGCGAAAATTATACACTGAAATAACGGAGTACAGTCAGCCATCTTTACGCACTTAGGTTGTAGGGGTTTTTAGTACATGTGGGAGCTGCCCCAATGCCAATCCCACAGTTACGGACTTGCTTGAAAATGTGCCGTGGTGCTTGTCAAGGGGTTGCGGGAATTCCAAATTAACCTTAACAGATGGAACAAGGATGGTAGTCGTGGTTCAGTTTTGGTGTTGGTTTATAATGTTAAATATGAACGATCGTGTGCTCAGGCTCGCCTGAAGTTCTAGGGCGACACTAACTTTGGCTTAGGGCCTTAAATGGAATGTCAACGGCATTAGGCTTACTTGGGAAAATTTGGATTAGTTTCGGGAAAATTTAGTTTAGTTAGTGACTGCTAAACTAAGTAGCTACGGGTTTGCAGTGCTGAACTAGCAACAGGGTTGGTCAGTTTTGAATTTAAGTTCGGGGATTGAGGAAATTGGGGAAAAATTCTAATTATAGGGCCGAAATTACCTTTGGATGCGGGGAGGTGGAGAGTTGGTGGCGGATGGAATTTAAGGTTAAGTCCTAATTATTGGGAGCTCCCGGCTGAAGACCAAGCGAGCTCGAGCCGTTACAATTGATGTCAAGCATTATGTACAGACAAATCATAGCTATGTTTTGTTACAACAATTGATCAAATAGGATTATTTCAACTAACAATGAGTATTAATTTTGGAGGACAATGGCACATTACAATTTGACGCCATGTGGACTTCGGGCTTGGCAGATTTCACAAATGACGTCTTCAGCGTAACCTTGCTGGGGTGGTACAATTCCAACGTTGAAATCCGGAATTAAACTCGCAACAAGGTTTCATTCAAGTGATGTGTCCCGGATTCGAACTGGCACTCCAGTCCATCAGCAGATTGATCCCTGCCATACCACCTTTACCGGTTGTCAACTGGTACTAAGGATGACTTACTGTCTATTTATTTAATTATTGCCTACGTTATTAATTTAATCCATTTTCTCCCTCTGCTTTCAACAAGGTCTGCCGATTTTTCTTCTTCTTTTCCCCAGCTTTGTCCACTGTAAATGGGTTTTCAGGTGCTCCAGCAAGCTTTAGCCTTACTTCATTGTTGCCGCTGTTACGTCTCCTTTCGTGTATTTTTCGGTAATCGTCATCAAACGTTTCTTCCTGCATTTTAAACACTAATTTGTTTAGTTTTCTCTTTCGGTTCTCTTGGTTTACGTCATATCCGTTTGAACACACTGACTGAATGACCCTTGGTTGGGGTGTAGTCGCTGGAATAGGGGAAGTGCCGAATGCGTTTGAGGGTGTGGAGGGAGGGGAGGTGAGTACAATAATTTCCTCGTAGGTGGGAGATAATGCTGCCTAAAGAAATTTAATGTACCGTTCTTTACCTCATGCGCTACTGTTGTATTGAAACTAAGCACGTGTTATACCGTAACGTAGTTTTTGGAAAAAAAAAGTTTTCGGCAACACATTGATGCCGACGAGGCTCAAAATTGCAGACTTTTCGTGCAACTTGCCAACATTGGAGGGGGGGGTCCCCCCCTCCATAACCCCACGTGCCGACGCCCCTGGACATCGGCGGTACCGATATATCGGAATTGCGTCCGATAACTGGCAATACCGATGTGAATCCGATAATCGGCACATCCCTAGTTTTAACCATATACTGGGTGATCCAACTAAAGTGTTACGAACCGATATCGTGAGAATGGCTAATGAGAGATTAATAATGATAGCAATACAATAATGGGTGTGATGGGGGACGTTTACACGAGAATAAAGGAATGACCTTGAATTAATATTTCAAGTCATCCTCGTGCTATCTTCCAACGAGATACGATACAGCAAAAAAGTAAATTAGAAAGTTAGGCGCAAGGACACAATAAGACCAACAAAAAAAAAACAGATTCAAAATTGGATAATTAATGAAATAGTTACGATGATGTTTTAAAAGCTAACTTTGAACATGCTGGCTGCACTGCAGTGAAGCCAACTGCCAAGAAGTCTTCCACGCCCTACTTGTTTTAAATTCTAAACGTAAGGTGGCGGCACATTACGCAACATTACGACAGACGGAGGTTGCACAGTGTGACGGAGGTATTATGCAGATCCCAACATCAGATACATGTCGAGATTCTAAATTTCCAATACTGTAATATTCCAAATGACCGTCTCATTACATACACCGTTGCAGGGCTGCCCACAGGGCGGGTACCACGACGCAAGAGATTTTTTGGAGGGGACTAAATTAAAACCCTACTTTTCGAATAACAAATCCAAATTTTTTGTTGTCGTTGATGAGAGAATTTTTGTGAAAACGTGGAAACGTCTGATAAAACACTTCTAGATTTTAGAAGTAGTCTGTGCGCACAAAATTCCTAATCGCTTTCCCCGCTTCTCCCTTTTCTTAATATCTTCCTCCTCCTCCACCCCTCCCTCCGCTTCCCCCACTCGCCGCCCCAAATCTCCACACCCTCCAAAGATGTGTCTCGGCAAGTCCTGCGTATTACATGGGCTTGAAAACTTAAGACTTTAGCTCAAATTTACTTTTGTTCACATGGTACTTTTGGCAGGAATATAAAAGTATACAACTATACATGACTGCATCACGAAATTAAGTTTTTTTTTTAATATCAATAAATTCAGCATCAGAGGCAAACACGCTGCACTAAAATTTCCATGCCAAAATGTCTTTTTACTTTTGCTATAGATAAAATGAAGTGGCCCCTCCCACTCCGTTTAAAAATAATACACATTCGCAAAGGCTGTACTGCATTCAGGGGTAGCACCACAGGTTGGGCACAGGGGACGTCAGGAAAGCATCCCCCCCCCCTCCCCCAAACTCCCGCCACTCCCCGTCTTCAGAGAACAGGCGGGAAGTCTTTTAGCCTGCATGACGACATAAAATGTCGTTCAAATTTGAAAAAAAAGAAGCTGAAAATCGAGTTGCTACATCATCCATAAATGCCATAATTTAAGAGCTGTCTTAGTTAATGCAGAAACGTTAACTAAATAATTACAAAACAAACCTGTTAAGGATTCCAGCTCGTTTTCTTTGAATTCGCGATATCAATAAACTTCACGAAAATTGTGTGCAGTGGCAAAATTAAAAATTTGATTGGCTATGTTAGACACATTAGTTTGCTATGGTAGACCATTAATTGCTAAGTTAGGCAGCATGATTGTTTTAACACGCATCATATTTTAAAGTCTGACAAAGTTATCAAAACTGAAGACTGAGTTGGCAGTTTGATTTGCTAGTAATCCTTTCCTCCTTAGCCCATCGCCACCGATAGTATGAACCGGCAGGGGGGGGGGGGTTGTCCCAGTCTTTTTCACTAAATGGCCTTTTGGTAAAAATGGGGCAGGAAAGGGTACAAACATTAAAAAAAAGTAGTCAGAAAAACTGACTGTGACGTTTCATTAAAAGTTGCCCTTTTACTCTCGGGGGGTCTGCGTATGGCACTGATTGCCACCGTGATTTTAAATCAATTCTCAGTTAATTCAGTAATGTCATCTAAATCTTGCGCAGTTTGAAAAGTAAGCAACATTTTATAAACCTAAAATTACTGTATCGTTCGTTGGATGAAAGGGGGGGGGGGGGGAATCAAAAATCAAAATAAAGTAGATTGCAAAATGTTCTGGAAAGTGGAAACGTACTCTATTAGCATCCACGAATCGCATTGATATTGCTTAAAAAGCATGAGCTTCCGGTGCTCTGCCCCGGACCCCGTTGGGGAGCTTACAGTGCTCCCCCGTACCCCCTAGCTGGAAGGGAGCGGATTTTCCATTTTTTTTTGGGGGGGGGGGCGAACCTGCGTCCTGCACCATAGAGGGGGATGGGCAGGCCTGCACCGTTGCACCCATGAAATGCTTCCTTGTGATGTTTGTGTGAAATCGTGTAAACCTAAGGTTGGAAAGGTTTTATCTAGATATCTCTTTCACGGCCACTTTGTTTACCTACAGGTGTTATTTAGTCATTCATTTCTCAAACGTGTGTACCCTTTTGGCTCCTTTTTTGTTCATTTGTAGTCTGGTTTACTTGAATTAACTAAATTCA
>JAHWFP010157540.1:0-12963 GCA_023313725.1 Lithobius niger | reverse complement strand
CCTCAATCAGTCTGGTTGTTTTTTTGTTCGTTTTGTCGTCAGGTTTACTTAAATAACAAAAATCTTGCTGTAGGAAAACATCGTTCGTTACCTTGCTGTGAAAGTTCTCGTCACTATTATACGAGAACTCGTCTCGTTCTCGTCACTATATAGGTGAGACGAGAAAGGGAATCCGGACGAGAATGGGGCAGCACATGGCCAATGTGAGAAACAAAAAAGAAGACAACGGCATCGCAGCTCACTGCATGGAGTCTAAGCATAATATTGGATGGGAAAAAGCTGCGACACTTGTGAAGTCAAATTCTGAAAACGACAGGCATCTGAGATGCTTAGAATCAATTGCCATTAGACTGCACGAAATTAGTGGTGTTTCGCTAATGAATATTCAAGGGCCTTCATTTCCCAGGGTCAAAAACGTCATTGGCAACGACCTGAAGCAACAGCTAGGCAGGAAGTGGAAGCTGGATGAGCTAGAGAGTATGCTGCCCACTAAATACGGGAGGCCGCGAGGAGCGTCGGTTACAAATTTGAAGCAGACGACAACGATGTAGGAACACACAGAGGCCAAAAAACGTTCGTCGGAGTGCCTGAGGATGGTGGCAGCGAGCCACCGAAAATTAGCTGGACATTAAAAAGTGTCCTCGTTGTGAAAATAAGCGGACATTTTCTACATAATTCCAGTAATTATGACTCTAATAGTGACGAGAACTTTCACAGTAAGGTAACGAACGATGTTTTCCTAGAGATTAGGGATGCACATTCCCAAGCTATTTTGACGAAAGTAAGGACTCTTGTGAAGTGTTGGGATAGAATTTGTAAGTTTGAATGTCATCTAGCATTTAATCTTGCTTGTAAACGGGAAAGAATTGTGCCACGCAGCGTTTCTGTAAAGCCGAAATCCAGAGGTGTGCGCGGTCACGCTATTGCTAAGCAGACGGCGTTCAAGTTTCTGGTGGCACGGATCGGCGATTGCCACAAGGAATTGAAAAGGCTTCGGACGAATGTGTTCATGATGAAAGGGATGCTCCGGAAGAAGTTGGGGGAAATATTGTGGAATAAGTTGCAGGAGCATGTAAAAAGTAGACTGAAGTGGACTGAGAAAGTGACAATAGAAAGACATGTAGTGAAGTTAAAGAAAATGGGGGTGCATGAAGAATCATATCGGAGAGCAAGGGAAGAAGGAAGGAGGAGTGCACAGAATGGGAATTTGGTGGATGAGGAGGAATGGGGGAGAGAAGTGAATAAAAAGAAAGAATTTCCATATGTTGTGAATCTGTCAAAAGTAGAATTGGATGAGGATGAACTGAGTGTTTTAAACATGGATTGGAAATTCATTCCTGTGGGGAAAAGAGAAGACTTGAATGTGCGTGCTAACCTGACAGCAGATGTTGAGGAAATCTTGTGGGAACCTGGGTACCCGAAGTGAGACTCAAAATTCGACATCTGTTGGTAAAAAAACCGCCAAAAATCAAGCCCAACATTAGTGTAAAACAAGCTGAAGCGATTAGGAGATTGAGGATGAATAGTGAAATCGTGGTGTGCAAGGCGGATAAAGCAAATAAGACAGTAGTGTTGGACAAGGTAGAGCATGACGAGAGGATCAAGAACGAGTTGGAAGGATCGGGAATGTACGTGAAGAAAGAAGGAGATCAGGGAAATGGGCCGATGATTAACTTGAAGTTTGGAATTGAAAGACTTAAGAAGGAAGGCCACATATCTAAAGAAGAGATGCTAAAACTTTGTCCGAAGATTCCCCCAAAACTGCCTTCAGTCTTCGCACAAATAAAGACCCATAAAGAAGGAGCCCCATTGAGAGTCATTACGTCAGCAAAAGGGGGAATGGCCCAAGAGTTGGATTGGGAGGTAGCAAAACAGCTTAAGGAGTATGTGCAAGGTGAAAGTAGGCTGAAAAAGACAGAGGAACTACTCGAAGTGGTGAAGGAAGTAAAATTGGATCAAGATGAAATACTTGTGTCGTATGATGTGATAGGCCTATTCCCTAGCCTGTCACATAGACTGATACTGGAAATGTTAGCAATGGCGAGGCGGAGGTGGAATGTTCCAAGAAAAGATTTTCAAAAAGATCGGGCACTGCTGAAGGTGTTGCTGTCTCACATCTATGTGGAGTTTGGCGGTTGCATATATTGCAGACTAGAGGAGCGCCAATGGGCTACTCTAGTTCGCCAATAATGGCGGAGCTTGTGATGCAGCACTTGTATGAAATGGTTTTGGAGTCTGGATTGAGTGTAAGGATATGGAAGCGATTCGTTATGATGTGTTGGCGGCGATAAAGAGGCGGGACCTGGAAAGACTGATGCAGAATCACACCTGGAGAGAAGGAATCGAGTTCACGCTGGAAGAAGAAAAGGATGGGAAGCTAGCATTTTTGGACGTGTTGTTGAAGAGAAATGAGGAAGAAGGAAGAATTGAATACGAACCATACAGGAAGCCAATGTCAACTGAAAGAGCGATTGATTACAGATCGGGACACCCAAAGGCACAATTGAAGGCGATAGCAAGGAACGAGTTCAAACGGGTGGCGAGGAATTCGAGTGACAAAGTAACCGAAGCATTACACATGGAAGAGGCAAAAGAGCGGTTTTTAAAGCTGGGGTACCCAGGTGGACTTTTGAATGAAATGAGAAAGAAAGTGGGAAGCGAGAAAAAGAAAATCAGCGAAACACAGAGGGAAGAAAGAGAAAAAGAACGAGGGCCGAAGGTGGTACTTACACGTCTCGAAGGGGTCAGTGAACCGATAAAGCGAGTGTTGGATAGGAACGGATTCACTACATACTTTAAAAGTACAGATAACATCAAAAAACTGACGAAAGGAAGAACGAAGAAGAAGGAACAAGAAGGAAGAATGGTGAGGAGGACACAGAAGCTGGAAGATGAAGAAATGATGGGAGGAGTGAAGAACATTCGGGAAGGCGTCTACAAAATTCCATGCAGAGACTGTGATGCCGTTTATATAGGTGAGACGAGAAAGGGAATCCGGACGAGAATGGGGCAGCACATGGCCAATGTGAGAAACAAAAAAGAAGACAACGGCATCGCAGCTCACTGCATGGAGTCTAAGCATAATATTGGATGGGAAAAAGCTGCAACACTTGTGAAGTCAAATTCTAAAAACGACAGGCATCCGAGATGCTTAGAATCAATTGCCATTAGACTACACGAAATTAGTGGTGTTTCGCTAATGAATATTCAAGGGCCATCATTTCCCCGGGTCGAAAACGTCATTGGTAACGACCTGAAGCAACAGCTAGGCAGAAAGTGGAAGCTGGATAAGCTAAAGAGTATGCTGCCCACTAAATACGGGAGGCCGCGAGGAGCGTCAGTTACAAATTTGAAGCAGACGACAACGATGTAGGAACACACGGAGGCCAAAAAACTTTCGTCTGAGTGCCTGACGATGGTAGCAGCCAGCCACCGAAAATTAGCTGGACATTAAAAAGTGTCCTCGTGAAAATGAGCGGACATTTTCTACATAATTCCAGTAATTATGACTCTAATAAATCTTGCTGTATCCTTACGTCGTTCAGTAGAGATTCCCCATAAACATTAACGTACTACGTGGATAAGAATGGCGGAATATGACATCTGTGTGGATATGCTCTTAATACTTAATATTGGGGGAATGTAGGGGGAATCGGAGAACTGCAGCAGCCATGTATACCAACCGATGCCCGGGTAGACTTGCTAAATCACACATAGCATTTAGCCGGGTTTTGGTACTTTGAAACCAGCAAGACAAGTGAGACAAAGACCCGCTACAAATGATGACACTGCAGTGGGCGTTCTGGCATCTGTAGCACTGAATCCCCATGTTAGTAGTAGACAATTATCCAGGGATAGAGGAATCAGCCAGCAATCTGTTCTATGAATCCTCCAAAACCACAAGTTCCATCCGTACCACCTATCTTTACACCAGGAATTGTACGGCAATGATTTCAATAATCGAACAAATGGATCGGTCTGAAAGTTTCATAGATCGTGTGCTCTTTACAGATGAAGCTACTTTTAAGAGCTGTGGCAATGGTAACAGACACAACATGCACTATTGGGCTGCAGAAAACCCAAGGTGGATGAGAATGGTAGCAAATGAACATCCATGGTCGGTCAATGTTTGGTGTGGCCTCGTAGGAGGTTGCCAAAGTCAAGTCAAAATCGGCGACCATCTGAGTCAACTATACACAGAACAGCGAGGATGCTGATCGATTACAAGAAGGAAAATTACCGGTCGTAAGTACAGAAACGAGACTAGCCAAGATGGCGGTGGCATTAGGCCTAACGCCGTTGCCGGGGCCGCGGGACACGTGGTTCCGTGGGGCAGCCTGGCTGATTTGCTTGCAGAATTGCCACGCAGATTATGTGAGGAGATGCAGCGTGCATTTAGTGAGGTAAGACAGCAATCTAGTTTTTAGTAGTTATTTGCAGGGCTTAGGCTGGCAGGATAGTTTTGATAACGATGATAGTGCGTTGGCTGGTGACGGTGGGCAGCGACGGTGGTCGAGGTTTTGCAACAAATCGGTGCGTGGTTATGGCGATAACGAGTGTTTGGTTGGTATGGAGGATTTGGATGCTGGGCGGGTAGGCCCGTGGTGGGGTGTGTATGAATCGAGTGAGAGATTGCGGCGATGGCCGAGTTTGGAAGTGGGGGGGTACAGAGCGAGGCTTGTGGTGGAAGTGGTCGTTTACCGGGAATGATTGTGAAGAAGGCGTTAGATGGTGATGCGTTGGCTTGGTGGCTTGAGCTGAAGGTTGGATGGTTGTCGTTGGGTGAAGGTGAATCTATAACTGATAGATATGTGGTTGAATCGACACGATTGGGCGAATTTGCACAACCACGCACGCTGGCATTGCCCAGAGGGAACGAACGAGCTTATGAGATGGTGGATTCGATGATAGTAAATTTGTAGGCAACATTTTATTTTTTGCGGTTTTGGTTGCCGTTGTTACGTGCTCTGCAGCTAGGTGCCATGGACTACGATAGATTGGAGCAGCAGTGGGAAAGAGCAGTTATCTCAGGTGGTGGTAGACACTACTACGTTGCAAATTCAAGCGCTGCTTAATGTGAAGGAGGCGGGACGAGGGCGTTTACGGTGCAGCTACCCAGACGAGTTAAGACCAGAGTTGGGAGCACGCCGGCCCACGTTGGGCGAATTATTTGGAGTTCCACTACAGGACATACTACGGCAAGCACAGCAGGAGGCATCGGCGGTAAAGAAGGCAACACTGGTTGTCAGACGAGTTAATTTTTCGCCGAGACGGGCGTTTCCTCTGCCCCGGTGGGGCGGCAGATGGGCCAGGCCGCGGGGCCGTGGCTTCGAGGGGTGGAGTGATGGCTATAGTAGTGGAGGGATCCCGGGGTGCCAGGGCGCCAGTTATCAGAGGTTTTTGTTTAGTTAATAAGGCACATGCTGATTTGAGGGAACCAGGGTTTCCCAGTTCTTTCCAGGGACAAGCATTTTCTTTGACTGCTGTGCAAGCGCCAAGAGGAAATATCTTGGTAGCGATGTGTAATGGTTATCCGCGCCTAGGGGCGCAAGGGTCGACCACTTTGGTGTTATTGAAAGTAGCGCAGGAACTAATTGAGGCGGATGTAGTGGCTTCGACCAGGAAGGTTTATGGGGCAAATGGATCGCATGGTGCAAACTGAAAGGGAAACGGGAACCGGCGAGAGCACCGGTAGTGGCATTCATGAATTTTCTTTCAGAACTTTTTTCCTAGGGTTTAAATTACAACACGTTGGTTGGTTACGTCGCCGCGTTGGCACGGTTCCACGAAGGAGAAGGAGAAGTGCGTTTATCTTGTGTGCCTGTCGTGAAGCGTTGGTTGAAAGGTGTCTTTCATGTAAGACCTCCCATGCCCCGGTACGTTGTGATTTGGGAATTAGCAAAGGTGGCAGTTTTTTTCCGGGAATTGCACTCCCCGAGGGCGTTGTCATTGAGGAGTCTAACATTGAGATGGACAATGATGCTGGCAATTGCTGCGAACAGCGGAGCGAGTGAGTTGAGTTGGCTGGAACTGACTGGGTGTAACATTGCAGAGGAAGAGGCGGTTTTTGTGATTCAAAAACACAAGTCGGCTAGGGTAGGGCTCCCATATAGATTTTTGAGGCTGCACAAAGTTACTGACAGTAGTTTGGACACATTGCGTTAGGTACAAGCATACATCCGCCGTACAGAGCCGCTTCGTGACAAGTGGGCTTTGGAAACTGGGGAGCGACAAAATCGCCTGCTATTATCATAGATTGCGCTGCATCGCCCGGTCGAGGCACAATCGGTGGCCAGATGGCTGTGTGAGATCCTGCAGGCAGCAGGCATTGACATTAAGCAGTTTTAGGGAATTTCGTGCAAGCGGCAGTGACTGCTGCGGCGGGGGTTGTGGGGCGTCACCGGCCCAACTGTCAATGGCTAACTGGGTGACGCCTTCCGTATTCCAGTCACATTATCAGAAGGAGACGGACTCCAGGCTGGCGGGCCTTCTGCTGCAAAGGATGCAGGAGAGGGGGCTGCTGGGTTGATTGGGGTAGGTGAAGTACGGTTGGAGTTGTCTGTGGGTCCAGGGTGGTGGTTAGTGGTTTTTCGTGTTTTTGTGGTGGGGTTGATGGTCAGGCGAGGGGAAGCTGGTGCTAGAATTAGTGTGGTGAACTGCGCCACAGTGTAATGTAATAATCTGATCATCCCAAACTAGTTAACACAGCGAGGAGGATTTCTATGAAGGAGAAATGAAGATTCTACCAGAGAACTTGTTCTTGCAGGAGAATCTAAGTTCTCCGAGTAGAATCCGACGACGCTGTGTTAACTCCAGGACCTGCCCGCCTCCGCTGGCGCAGGGAGTCACCAGGTCAGCAAAAGACAGTGATGATTAGGCGCATGGAGACGAGGTGGAGAGAGACCGGAAGTGACGAGATTAGACGCAAAATTGAATAAATTAAAGTGAATAATTTATGTAAATGGGGGAAGAAACATGCCATATGCAGGGGGGACATCTCAAACTAGTTAACACAGCATCGTCGGATTCTATTCGGAGAACTTAGATTCTCGTGCAAGAACAAGTTCTCTGGTAGAATCTTCATTTTTTGACCTTTATTTGGCTCAAATGAGGTCGAAGGTCAAATGTTGTACTTTATTAATAATCTGTGGATTAACACCTTTCATTTGACACCAAACATGATGGGGGTTCACAATTTTGCTACTTAGTCCTATTCTAAGACCCCCTGCTAAAAATGTGGGGTTGACACCAAAGATTTTTTTGGAAGCCTGTGACCATACTAACACTTTGTCATAGGTGGCATGTTTCTCCCACGAAAATTGCACGTAATCCAAATTTCTGACCTCTCGGCCCTGGACTAAGTAGTGGCATACTCATTTCGTAAGTGTCTGCAGGTGCTGGGCCACTGCAAGAAAAAGAAACTGCATGTAAACTGCACGTAAAACTGCACTTAAACACAAATGCATCAAATTTTTTTATCCGAAACGATGAACATAACTTAATGCTGATATGGTAATTCAGAAAACTTGAAATTGAAAACTATATCAAACTGATACAGCACATAGCCTGAGGTTATTAATTATGTGTTATATAGGCTCTATTAAGCAGAGTTTAATGCAAAACAGGCGAGCGTGACAATTTTTCTGCTACTAAAGGTAAGACCTGCTTTTAAGTGAATTTGCATTTACAACCAGAAGTAACCTACTGGAATTAAATTCATCCATAATCATTTCTTTAGTATTCAAGCTATTACAGGAGCTATTATATATAAAGATATACGTTAAAAATTTCTAAAGAATGAACAGCCTGTTTATTGATTTGGGCATGTAACTAAGGCTACCGAGTTTCACAAGGAATGCAAGTTTGGCAGCAATGTTCCTCTTGCTACTAAGTAACTAAAAAGTCTGTCCAGTTAAAGTTTGGAGCAATGATTTAAATCAACTGGACACTGGGTACATGATAAAATGGAGTAAAACAACAACACTTCTAACATCAAATTCTAGGCGTGATCGACACCTTAGAAGCCTAGAATCACTTGCTTATCCACCACAAAATTAATTCTGGCAAGCCCTTAATGAACCTACAAGGCCCATCCAATCCAGGAATCCGACATCTCATTAGCCAAGAATTGGGCGAGCGTCTCACGCGAAAATGGCACAATGAAAGCTCGAGGGAGTCTCCCTAGTGAATACAGTAGGCTGCGGTACAGACCTGCATCGTCGTCTGCTAATGAAGATTGCAAGTACAAACAACGATGTAAACAGAAAGAAGCACTTATTGTGGGAGCCTGAAGAAGATAGGACTACTGAAATTTACATCTTTTCGTCAACAGCCTATCGAAAATTTGCAAAATATGATGGAGTATTTCCTTTTTTGAATTTAAGCTTTATTTGTAAAATCTGACCTTTTGAACTTCCAAAATTCAAAGCACACGATGGTTAGCTTATTTGCCAAAATCGACTAACCCTGTTTAACGCTCTTTTTGTCTTACAACACGGCAACCTTAGTACATACATAAGCGTGACTTTATTTTTCTTTAACTAGTTGTGTGGCAGTGCAGTTTTTAATATTCTTTTACTTTAGAGAATATGTTATAAGGCCACACAAATAAAAATAAATGTTTCTCAAGCATCGCCGCATCGGAATAACCCCCCCCCCCCCACATTTTGTTTTTTTGTACCCGTTTTCAGCAAACAAACATTCATGCTCGTTGCGCATTGTGAATTTTGTATTTTAGAAGGTTTATTTTTAGACTAATTGATGTGATTCATCAGCTCCCATTTAACCTACTAGACTAGTACAAGACTTTAGCATTAGTAGCATAATTCTAAAATGGCTTTCATCGTGTTAATAATGGCACAAATGCAAGTTTATTAATATACGACTTGCCGGGCGTGTTTGTGTTCGAAAAAACAAAGTACCCTAATCTTACATCACCATTTTCAGTAAATAAAAAATAAAATCTGCATGCCTCATCTTTGGGAAATTATTTGAGTAAGAAACCTTTTATTTATTCTGAGTGGCCTAAGAACAGTCACATCATATCAATGTTTCAAATGGTCAGTCATATGAGCATGGTTTGAATATTCTTTTTATACGATCGTCATTGCTGGACTAATTTATTTTTCGTAAATTTTTTTTTACTTCATTACAGATGCTGTTAAAGTGGCCATATTTATGATGCTCCAAGAAGATTTCGGCAATCCTATCTCTCGTGCATTGGCGCTTTACTCTTGTTATATGTATCTGCGTACTCCCCAGCCTGAACCATGGGATCCAAGTGCAGAAGAATCACCTCCACAGGCTGAAGACGATGCTGAAGTGGTAAAATAAAAAATGAACATCTGAACTGTAACAAGCAAACTGGCTGAAACTTCCTTCATTCCAACTAAAATTAAGGCTGCGACCAATATGGTTATGTTGTGGCTTGCTTTGCTTTTTTTTTTTTGGTCAGATGGGGGAAAGAAAACTTCATGAGGAGTTGTAGCTTTACCATACTTCACAAATTTCAGTTTCTCAGCACTCGCTATTTTACTTGTTTTGTGGGGTGTTGTTAGAGATGGAATTTACTGGAAAAACACACAACGTTCCAGGAAAAAAAAATCTTTTTTCTTTTCTTTCAGCAAGAATGATTATGCACATAACAAAACCTAAATTTATTGTATTTTTTACTGATGTTTTTTTAAGAATAATTGATCTTAAAACTTTAAGAGCTACAGTTCTTTGGAAAGAAGCGTGCCACCGAATAGCTCATTTCAATCTGTTTAAAAGGAAACGATCTGCATGTCTGTACGCTAACAGTACGTAGTGTAGGCAATTCAAGTTTAGCTAAGTCAGGAGTGCTGAGGGCAACTCTTGGAATTAACCCGTATTGTTCTGAATATTACCATGGTACTGTTTCTTACGATCTGCAAACTACTTCCCTTTAGTTCTAGCTGAAATCGCTTATTATGGGTGGCGTGCACCATCGGAGAGTAAGGCCTACTACAGAAGTAAATTGACTTAGAAGTAAAAGTCGGTGACTTTATTACGAGAGTAAAGTTGGTTTGAAGCAAATTACTCAGTTTGTTTGCACCTCAAGAGTAAACTACCACGATAGTAAATGTGGTGACTTCCACAAACGTATTACACCTAGTAGTGCCTAGTAGTTACACCTTTAAGTGCATTATCGAATGTCTACAGAATGCTAGTCGTGAAGTGCCACGTCCGTATAACAAATTGCATAAGGACAACTGCCACCGCCGTAAAAGTGTCCCTGGATGGAATGGGTTTGTTAAGGAGGCCTACCAGAAATCCCAAAGAGCCTTCAGTGCCTGGAAAAGGAGTGGAAGACAGAGGAGCGGAGATGCATACACTGATATGGTGGCTGCACGGAAGGAGTTTCGGAGGTCACTCCGTTGCTGCAAAAGAAAGGAGGCTCAACATCGGAACAATGGTCTTGCTCAAAGTGCTCTCCGTAATGACTGGCGTGGTTTCTGGTCCCTGCTTAGAAAGCAAAACGGGCAGCACAGCGTGGCCAGTGTCATTGATAACGCAACTAGCGAACAGGATATTGCTGACTTGTGGGCCACTAAATTTGAAAAGTTACTGAATGGTGGGGGTAACCTTGGAGTGCAGGATTTTTGGACCAGTGGAATGGAGAATGGCGAAATGTTTATGAGGTTCTCTGCAAGAGAGGTTAAAGAGAATTGCAAAAATCTTGCTCTTGGTAAAGCCTGTGGATCGGAGCAGCTGAGCCGAGAGCATGTTCGATATGCCTTGGATGGAATCCATGATTTGCTTGCCAATGGATTCTCTGCTTGCGTTACACACTCGTGGGTGCCTAAGGACTTGTCCAACGTTACAATTACTCCTGTTCCCAAAAACCGCACTGGTAATCTTACTGATAGTACTAACTATAGACCTATTGCCTTAGCCAGTGTTCTGTCAACTGTACTTGAAAAACTTCTTCTTAATAGACTGGAACCCTTCCTAAAAACAACTTGTCATCAGTTTGGTTTTAAGGCGAAGCATAGTACTGAGCACGCTGTTCACGTGCTTAAGGAGACTGTAAGACATTACCGGGCCCATGATAGTGGTGTGTACGTCTGTTTCCTAGATGCCAGTAAAGCCTATGATCGGGTAAACTGGGGCGTTCTGTTTAAGAAATTGTGTGACAGGGGTGTCCCAATATGGGCAATCAAGACTCTTAGGAACTGGTATTCAACTCAGGAAATGACTGTGCGATGGAGTGGGTCCACCTCTAGAATTTTTCAAACCAGCAATGGTGTGAGACAGGGTGGAGTGTTATCCCCTGCCCTGTTTGGTGTCTATATGGAGTCTCTGAGCCAGGCACTTGTTAATGAAGGTATTGGTTGCTATGTTGGTGGCACATGCATCAATAACATTTGTTTCGCTGATGATTTGGCGATTATTTGTCCTTCAGCTAAATCCCTTCAAGCACTGCTGGCAGTAAGTGAAAACGTTGCCCAGCAGTTGGACCTTCTGTTTAACCCCGACAAGACTGTGTGTATCTTCTTTAGACCAAGAGGCCTGAAATGGAAAGCGTTTATCCCCCCGAAGGTTTTCTTAAGTGGTAAATCAGTGAAGCTTGTGAGCAGCTACCGCTACCTTGGGCACATCATCTCGGATGACTTACGAGATGATGCCGACATGCGCAGGCAATGCCGTACGGTGTGTGTTGCTGGAAATGGCCTGAAGGCTAAGTTAGCTCGTGTGATAGATTTGTAAAAAACCGTCTTTTCAAGGCACATTGCACAAACCTCTACACAAGTGGCTTATGGATGGACTATAACAAGGCCTCTGTGAACAAACTCCGAGTTGCATACAACAATGCTGCTAGACGGCTACATGGTCGGCCACCATGGTACAGTGCAAGTAGGTTAATGGTTGAGAACAACCTCCCATCCTTTGGAGCTATCAGAAGAAAAGCTGTTTGGGGAACTCGTGTTCGGGTGTTGGCTTCTCCTAACCTTCTGGTGCAGGCAGTGACCAGATTTTCACTGTGCAAGGAGTACACCTTCAGTACGTGGCATGCAGTACTGTACGGTGATTGCTTGTAGTTTTTGCTGTGTCATAATTCATTTCCCTCGTCCTTTTGTGTAATCTGTATTTCGGTACTTTTTGTACTTAAGCAAAGGTGCTGTGGTCCAAAAAAAAACGTGGGCCGAATTTTGAAATAAATAATAATAATAATAGTAGTACGTGCTGTTAGCGACAAAAAGTACCAAAACATTTCAGTTCCGGCAACAAGCTGCATATTGCACATGGAAGCTGTACACACATTGTAGTTTCCAAATCTACCGGGAGACACACCCGGAAGTAACGACGTAAGCCGTGATGACGTCATCAAAATGGCCACCGTGCGACATACTAAATGTCTATTATCTACGGAACTAATCGATCAGTCCTAACGTGCGACCGATTGTTGGATAGATAATTTAATTTGCTAAAAGAAATGCCTGAACAATATATGCCATAAATTTGTTAGTTTTGGTTTAATCTGAAGAAAAACATAAAATGACTGCTTGTGTGGTATGTTAATTTTCAATTATCTGCGGAACTAATCGATCAATCTTTTCGTGCAAACTATCGTTGGAAAGGTAATTTAATTTTCTGAAATAAATACCTGAACAATGTATGCCGTAAATCGATTAGTTTCTGCGTAATTTGAAGGAAAACATATTATGACGTCCTCAAAATGGCCACCATGCGATATACTAAATCTCGTGTATTTCTGGAACTAATAGATTAATCTAATGGTGTAACCTATCGTCGGAAAGATAATTTAATTGGTTAAAAGAAATGCCAGAGCAATTTTGCGGTATACAGGGTGTTCGGAAATTGGTGTCAAATATTTTGAGGGTCCGCTGTGTGATCAGAGATAAGAAGAAAAAGTCCTATAAACATGGGTCCGGAAATGCACCAGTCTTTAGTTACAGCCCCCCCCCCCCCCCCCCCCCC